>MJUT01010587.1:633067-656418 GCA_002080005.1 Gigantidas platifrons | reverse complement strand
TATATACCACTATACCGTGGTTCATAGAGGTAAATTGGCAAGAATGCCATTACCAGATAAACTACCGAGATATATACCACTATACCGTGGTTCATAGAGGCAGATTGGCAAGAATGTCATTACCAGATAAACTAACGAGATATATACCACTATACCGTGGTTCATAGAGACAAATTGGCAAGAATGTCATTACCAGATAAATTAACGAGTGACCAACAGTTAATGTTGACATGATTGCTGTAGACAACAAAAAATGTCATTGAATCCTTACAAGATGTCTGTCGAACCCTCATGTAAAACAAATAAATATACACTAAACTATACTAAAAATATACAGAAGTGTGTCTATCCATAAATCGTATTGTCTCTCGCCGGGTATTATTCTCAAATACACCTCCCAAGCATGATAAATTTATATCTGTTCAATATTTAAGTACTACTTTAGAGGTAAAAAATGGGAATTGATGTAAAACGATATAGAATTTGCATGAAAATAGATCAATGTATGCACTACTAATACAAATCTACAGGATGTTTCACCAGATTGTAGAACGTTACTGTTTTGTTTTAATTTAACACTGTAACATTATTAATATTCATATATTCTATTTATATATTCAGTTAACAGAATGCTAGATGCTGTTATATGATTTTTGCTCATTTTTTTTACATGACAATTAATATGTCAAACACCAGGGGATCGTCTATTTTTTGAATTTTAATCGCCGTTCAACATCATATCTACTGTACTTTTAGCTGAAATATCTTTATTGATTAAGAATAAGTTTTACCTCAATGAGGTTGATGTCATATAAGATAACACAATACTATACAAATATACAATTAAAATTAAAATTCAATAGAAAAGGCAACAGAAAATAAATTACCATATTCACCATATATTACAAATTAATGCATGTATGAACAAACGTATTATGAAGAGGTCGGGTTCACTTTCCCAGTGACTAAGACTGTTTAACAAAACGGACAACGAACTGTACAAGTATTTCGGAAAACATGCATTCTTTGTTTTTATCTAAAAAAAACAGACTTGATGTACTTTTTAAATATAATCCTCAGTAGTTATGATGATATTTTATCATAGAAATCCATACATTTAAGAAATGTGGATCATTCAATTAATATCGATCAGTAGCCATAACAGACACAAATAAGTTTGTTATACCTTATAATTGTTTCTCTATATAAATGTATAAGGAATACAAATTAACATTTTTATTGGTTTTTTTTTAAATCTCAAAATCCTTAAATCAGCGATATGTTGACCGTCAACAGTTTTCGGTCTGTTGGACCGGGTCCGATTTGTTGACCGATTGCCCTACTTTTATTGGTTACTTAAGATAGCTGCACGTGTATGTCACGTGATTCCCTGTCGTCTGTGCAACGTTTCATAATTTTAAGGGTTAATAAACTTGTGGAGGGTGGAACAATAGGTGTTCCACCCTCCTCACTGAGTTTAGTACTGCGTTGACTACTATTTTACCTATTTTGTTTCAGTATTGTTATAAATGCTGTTATGGTGACAGCCAGAACCTTTGAACCGTAATAAAAGCGGGAGGTTTGGTGCCGTAAAATCTTATTCAACCCACCATTTCTTTGGAAATGCCTGTGCCAAGTCAGGATCATTACGGTTTTCCGGTTGTTGACTGATTTTGTCTGTTTATATACTTATGAGTTTTGACTTTCCCTTTGGAAGATTGTTCGGAGTTCGGTAATTTTGTTATTACCCTTATTATACCTTGCACTATATATACAATGTATGACTCACAATTTATCTCCAGTGAATGTTATCTTATTATTATATACTAAGCAGCAATGCATTTACCATGGTATATACACATTGTGTATGTACAACTATTTGTATCATGTCGAGGCAGTTAGAAAAGCCGTATCACTACTAGACGCAAATGTACAACTGTTTGTATCATGTCGAGTCAGTTGGAAAAGCCGTATCACTACGAGACGCGAAGCGTCGAGTAATAATACGGCTTTTCCACCTGACGAGACATGATACAAACAGTTCTACAACATTTTGTGTATATAATACGTTTATCTAACATTTTAATGATAAAACATAAAAAAAGCCATGTAAGTTTCATTGAATTTATTATTTGAAGAAAAGTAAACAAAGATGGACTATAGTTTACGTCACAAGTATTGTTACGTCACGTCATTCATTCATGATCGCTGTCACTGTCAGAGTAAGCAATCATTGCCCGACGTTTCTTTGGTGGCTATTTACAGTTAGTTGCCGAATACTAGTAATTGTTTATGTATTGAACGGTGCAGTTCCCAGCAATGTGAAAAGAATGACTTGAAAATTGTGCAGAGGACTGTTTTGAAGTCGTGACAGTTTCGTCCACTTGCTGACTGAATGAAAACGAACTGACGTAATTTGAGCGGTCTGATAATGGCGGGACACTCATAGTCGACGAAGCTTTATTCACAATATTAGTGTTGGATTGTACACCACATAAAATATTCGACATTTCATGTTGCATGTCATTTGAAGCTACGGCGTAATTATTAATACTAGCTATGTTTTTGTGTCCCGAAAGTTGCTGCACTGTTGACGGAGCAATACCTAAATGCTAAAATTGCTAATCTAGTGCAAGTAGTTTTGCGGGCACTTGTGTTTGTTTTCCTACAAGGAAGTTTGGCTTCATTTGCCATATTCTTCATCAAATCATGGAGTTTATTAACACCGAATGCCTGACCTTTAAACCAAAATTGAGAATCCGGCTTTCTGTTGTGACAAATTGCGATATAAAATGGTGATTCAGGAGTGTGTGGAGGTCTACGGAATTCATATTGTTTATAAGCATACACAGGATATCTTAACTTGTCATTTGGAATTGCGTATGCACGGGGATCGAACGGCCTCTGGTGAGTAGAATTACCAGTTCTTGTTTTTGTATCTCTTTCGTGAAATTCTAGAAATTCAAGTTCGTTTTCATCCTTTTTTAGTTCCCCCATTTCATGATTGTGGTTTTCCGTTACACCACGCATCCCAAAAAGTTGTGTGTTGTTCAGCCACATTTTATTCAAAAGTGCTTGGGGACTATGCGTTCCAAGAACTCCCTTTCCAATCAAAATATTTCCTCTTCTGATGTTAAGGGCTCAGATTTATTTGGTTTTACTCCCTTTCCTTTTTGTTTAAGTTCTTTTCTTTTGCTTGCCAATACAGATCGTGACATTGCAAATTCGCGATCTTTGATAATGCTGTATTTATATGAATGTTCCCGTAAGTATCTTTCAATACCGCGATGATATGAAGTTATAGTATCTGGTTCGTACTCCTCGCCGTCTGCTTTCCGGATTGATAAGAGAAATGTACCAACTAATTGTTCCTTTCTGTCGGATTCAACAGTTCAATTTGGACGTTTTCTTTGTTTAATGTCTGAGATACAAATTTATTGAAAATATTCATTACGGTTTTCGTTTAGACCTTCTGTTGAAATTTCTGGTACATATAAATCTGCGGAATCATTTGCGTTCAGAGAATCAGCGGTTTCAGGATTTTCAGTGTTTGTTTTTGTTTTGTTTTGAAAGGTCCACAAAGGAGCTGTACCAAGACACATGTTTAAAAGTTCATTTGATTCATTTTCATCAAGTTCATAATTCAAGTCCATAGTTCCAATATTTTCATCCAAGAAATCAGTGTTTTGATCCCATTTTATGTTTGCCATGTTTGTTTTGCTTTCCGGAAAGCAGACGATGTTTTGATATCCGTTTATGGATACATTTTTAAAATTGTAATTGAAAATATGTTTTATTCATTTTGATTTTTTAAAAGTGGGTCTACATAAACATTTTTAATATTTAAAATTAGTAAGATAAATCTCGAGTACGTTGAGATTTTCCCGACGGAGATTCCGCAATGTTTACAAAGAAGTCACTGGGGTATTCCCGCATTTCTAACCTATGACGTCACGAAAGTAGTTCCGACTAAAGTACATCTTGTATCACATAGGTTGTATCTATTAGCAAAATATATGTATTTCTATTGAATATATACTTAATGTTAGGTTAGATAAAGTACTTTATAAAGATTGTTCTACAAGTTTACCGTATCAAATTAAATGTATATCTTTCACCATATATATGTACTATAATTTTCCTTTATTTAATATGTTGTCGTTTTATTACATGTATGCACTAAGCAATACATTTATCATGGGCTAATGTTTTACAAGGATTGTTCTACAAAGATTCTCATCACGATTAACACAAAGCATCATTAATTTTTTATTTATACAATTTTAACGAGCTTTAATCATCCGAATATGATAGTTATTGCCTGGTGCCGTTCAGTTTATTATTTTGTCTCCTGGGATCAAATACAGATTCCACACAATGATCGAAGTTGTAAAAATCGTGCGCAATTGACTATCATTACTCCCAATGTGCATTCAAATTCAAACGTCTATACACCTCTGCACCGTGCTTAGACACATCAATAAGAGGAAACAATTGTACATGCATCACTTACTGTAGATTGTTGATACGATAATACCCGGCAAAAAACATTACTGAGTTAAAAACTTGCCATTAGATAATTAGACTTGGTATTGTGTTACCATTACTGGTGCAAAATGATCAAATAACAGAATTATATCATGAAACACTTTCATACATCATTAATATTACAATATATAACATTGCATTAATGTAGAATTAAGTTTATACAGTATTACATTATATTACTGCAGAAATAAAAACTTAGATATCTAATTTAGTGCACACAAAGCGTTTCTGGAATAACCTTCTTCAGGTAAGCTGAAATTCGAAGCTAGGAAAGCCAAATAGCTTACATTTTTGGGGAGCTAGTAAGCCGATTCATAAAAAGGTCTAAACGATTTCTAATCGTTTAATATAATAACCAATCACAATCCAGCATCCAAACACACACACACTTACTTTTTCCTTATTTCCTTTTATTCGTTTACTATTTTCAGCTATGTTATATGATAAAATTGTATTTTTCTTGTTTTCTTGTGCATTCTCAATATAATGTAATAATGATTGTATATATAGGAGAAGACTCCATAAGTTGGTAAAACTTGTGTCTGATCCTCTTTGTATCATTGATCAAATAAAATAATTATAAACTAAAGGACTTAAACAGGATAACCAAAATCATGTTGATGTCTACTGAATTTTCAATGGAGTCTCTGTCGTTTTCTCTTAGTCATTGTTAAAGCTTAGGCTGAGCTATGCGAGTGGTTCGTGTTGTGTAGTTAATTAGAGAAGGTTATTAATCTACTTGTTTAACTTTATTATGCACGAGGTGAGATATGGATAGAACAGCATTAGATCTAGTTCAATGTTCTTTTACGACTGTTTTGATTGAATTTATTTATTTTATGTTTTGTTGGTGTTGATCTGTAATCCGGATTGTGAAGTTTTCTTCCTCTATAAATAGCGGATCACCTTTATAGTTTAACTCAACTCAAATATCGTGAAAAGATTCTAACAGGAAATTATGTCATATCAATGAAATTAATTATTTTTATATGTATGCTTTGTAGATCGTTATTTGTCCTTTTGTACTTTTTCTTTTGGTCATTGTGTTGTCTGTTCTTCTTCGATATACGGATTCTGATTGCCCCTTTGGTATCTTCAAATTCTTCTTAAGTTTTCAACCTGTCAATAGAAATATAAACAATCACCTCTCTTTCAACTTCATTATAGCAAATCGGGTTGAGAAATTCAAGACTTTCCTGTATGCTTGGTTACAACACATATTATTATATGTATTGATAATTTCTTTAACTCTTTAACATTGGATCTTTGTTTAACAATGTTTAATGTATGGTTTTATGAGCATTCTTACTCCCAAACCAATTGTCCCATTTAATAATCGTTTGGTTTCTGATAGTATTCTGTTATTTCTTTTACTAGATCAATCCAAGGGATACACTTTACTTGCAAGATTTACTTTTGTAATATTGTTCTCGTCATGGATATATATGTAGTGTTTTATAGATAATTGCTTGACCTTTTGTTCTTTTTCGTTTTGCCAGTTGTGTTGTCTGTCCTTCGATTCAAGACTTATGATTCCTTTGGCATCTTCAAACGTTTCGTAATACGGAAATCATGATTAGCAACATATGTACTGGTCACTGAAATCATGATTAACAACATATGTACTGGTCAATGAAATCATGATTAACAACATATGTACTGGTCAATGAAATCATGATTAACAACATATGTACTGGTCACTGAAATCATGATTAACAACATATGTACTGGTCACTGAAATCATGATTAACAACATATGTACTGGTCACTGAAATACGTGACATACGCCCGGAAATGAAATATTATCACAGGGCTCACATGTAATAAAGTTTTCCATTATTTAGCAGGAGTGTATACTTGAAACATGTCTATTCTCTGACAAAGTCTACATCCCCGAATATCATAGCAGAGCGAGAAGATTATTAAATACAGACGGAATATTCGTAGGATACCGAAAGCATTCACACTGAGTACCATGCATTAATTCTATGAAGGTTTGATTTTTAATTTCCCTGCTGTGCTGTTCTGCAAACATGAATTGACATATTTTTTAAATTAGATATATCCAATCATGAATGCAAATGAAATTGTTTCGTGGTATTTTTTGAATGCAAATAAAATATAATGTTGCGTGATGTGTCATCTTATGAACTGAATACGAATAGATTTATTACCGACTAGAGTGACTATAAATATTTTCAATGTATGAATGCTTCAACATCAATTGTCAAATTTTGATACTAATGGCCTATCAGTTGCTTCTTATTGTTATAGTTCTACGTCAATTCCTCTTGAATGTTTTTTTTTCTTTCTTTCTTGTTCAATTTTTATATTGTACTCTGGCTATTGAACTAGTTGGTGCATTTTGTAGTTTTTGTTAAATTATGTAGAGTGGGTGTTAAACTCTGTGAGAAAGGTTTGCAAATACTAAACGGGTAACCAGAAGCCGTATTTCGAGGAAGGACAGATCAATGGCCCAAAAAAAGGGACAAAAGGACGAACAATGGTCTGCAAAATATTACACAGAAAACTAAAGATTGAGCAACATGAATCCCACAAACAACAGTAGGTGACCCCAGGTGCCTAAGAATGTAGCTATCCCTGCTCCACTAGTGACACCCGTCGTATTACACTTGTTAGAAACCCTGTGATAAATCATGAATGGGGAAAGATCGACTTTTAAATTACGACTAATGGAACATACCCGTGATCATTTGTGAAATAGGTATAGCGGTTAACCAAGTCATGGCGGTGAACGTCAAACTTTCGAAGTGATGACTTCAACTTAACCATTAGGAAACCTTGGTCAAGCAGATTCCTTGTTAGTAGCAACTATCTATCAAGGAACTCATGATAGCAATCACAAGCTCTGGAATATCGTATCAACTGGGAGATTTTTACACCATATGCAGACATTCTATATGTTGTGATTGCTTTCCTTTAGGAAACAACCTAGTCGTTTTCATTTTTTTGTCCAACGTATATTAATGTCATTTATGTCGTCTCGTAACTAAACTACCACTTTTTCAAGTATATAAATTTACATTAAGACAGGAAAGTGTAAACAGTGGTGGTTAACACTTTCATCAACATTAAGAAAAAAATACCTCTCACCTCAAATCATTGATCAGGAAAAAACCATGACATTTACCGATGGAAAATCGTATACGTTTCCTGAATAAATCGCAAGTCACTTAACTTGGATGTTGAATAATATAAAGACGATATATTTCTTTTCTTCGTGGAAGTAGTGTGTTGATGGGGTCGTTAAATAGATACATGATTTATAAGATTTCATGTCAAATGTACCTTTTATTATGTGAAATAAATAACGTTCCACCTGCACTTTTGTGATTGTTGATTACATAAACTTAAAGTTCCTACTTAATTATTTTTAGGCTAAATTATTCAATGTATTATAACCACGTGTCCACAGTCAGATGAATCAATTCTATGTTGGCGTTTGTTTTTTATGCATATTATTTTTCAAATTATACCGACTGGTCCAAATACATATGTACCTACATACCTACTACCAACGATATTGCTATATAATAAAGTTACAGAAATCAGAAGGGGTAATAAAAAGCGACAATCCAGTCACTTGGGCAATACTAGGCACAAGTGCAAAACAAATTCAATCAAAATGAAAAAAAACAAACAAACAACGCAACACAGAAGACTAAAAATAGTTGAGCAACACGGATCTCACTAAAACATCAAGGGTGAACCTCGGTGCTTGCGAAGAGTAAGTAATTCTTGTTTCTTAGTAGAAACCCACCGTGTTACCCATTGACTCAACATAATAAAGTACATTAGTGCAGGTTGTTACTTATATATCTGGATAAGTGGTGAAATGCAAAAAAAAAAAAAAATACACTGCATGACCTTATGTTAACGATTATAGGGATAGGGACATGTTGTTTCTATTCTAGAGGGATGAAATTAATTTCCAACAAAAATCAGACGTAAAACGTCATCTACCACTTATGCCAAGTGTAGATAGGGAATACGATTGTCACTTACAACATCAACTGTAAATGTGTGTTGATAAATTAATTTTGTTATTAACCAGACTTTCAATACTGCGACAAACAGTGGTCAGTTTTTCTTGTTACTAGTAGCCGTACCGTCATTAGGTGTATTTATTCCTGATTGTTACAAATATACGTCAATAGCAGCCCAACAAGTTTGTCTGTAAGTGACGTGGCAATATAGAGTATCTGTTTACTTATTATATCACCTGACAATATATTACATTTAAAGTCAGTGACTTGCTATAGTCTGGTATTATTTGGGTAGAGAATCTAACACGACAAAAGTCCGTTTGAACTACTTTTTTATATATTTTTCCCTAAGGAAAAAATAAACGTGGGAACATTTCTAAAATCCAACTAGAAAATAACAAAAAGTGACAACATCGATAACTCTAATAAACAAATGCATGACCGTTCACTTTCCTGGTTTCATACAGGCACTTCAAAGTGTTTTCCAGATATTCATTTTTTTTTATTATGGTATTTTCATATTTTTCTATTGTTACCAGTGACAGAAAATGTGTTATTGGTTTATTAATTTATCATATTGTGGTTAAGACATGTTACAAAATAAACTGTCAAACTAAGTCTGATAATCAAGCAGGGAATTTAGAATATGTCATCCGTAATAGGAAAGAAGACAACATCATTAAGAGAAGACACAAACAGTTCTATAAATAGTATTTGTAATACAGATATTAAATAACATCTGGTGAAAAAACAATCCACTGCAATATAAGCCAGATAAGTTTGTAATTAGCACAGCGATGTCTGTCTTTTAAATAAACTTCTAACAATTTAGCAATATATTTCCCCCACATTGTTTGAACAGTCAAATGTACTTCAGACGACTTAGGCCTCATTCGGATTTAATATTACCAAAGTCTGTTCAAATGTTAACGTCAAGTCTGAACATTTTCAGCTTGTACTTTGTATTCACTCATTATACTTTGTTTATTTGTCAGTAAAACAGCAGTAGTGACGTAATGTTTGAATCTGTAGACATTAACTTTCTATTTAATTGCAGGATGTACTTTTTAATTTTTAAAACTGCAAAAATTTTAATTCGTGCTTGTTTAAAAATATTGAAGTAGTTGTTTGAATTTTTTCTAACATAACAATTATTATTTGAGTCTATAGAAATGTTTTACACAAACACAAGTACTCTTAATATGAATATGTATTTTAGGAATAATTGTTAATAAAAATCTTAATTAGTAGCAAATAGTGTATAAAGTGAACTCAATTAAAACTGATCAAAATAGATTGATTAAGATCGATTGAGATAAATCGATGAAATCCGATAAAAGTAAACTTTTAAGATCGATTTTTGTAAAATTACTAGATGAAACTGTAGAATATATTCTGCTTTTAATGATTTTTGCTTCAAATAAACTGGACGGGAAGCAAACTCTTGAGAATTGTTTAAAGAACGTGTTCTTTTATATGAACATAGAGGATAATCTTGAAATACTTTTAGCACGATAGTGTATGTTGTCAAACAAAAACTCAAACATTTGGATCAGTTCACAGGACTTTTTGTTAGAATCGGAACGCTTTTTTAGTTAGTTGCACATTTAACGTGAAACACATACGACAAATAATTAAATGCACCAATACATTAAAAATTGCTGGCGACAGTTCCGAATTAACTATATAGTCAAGATACATAATCTATTTTATTTAAAGCATGTATAAAGTTTACTTATGGTAAATTTGAGAGAAAACTATGTTTTAGCGCATCGATCCTTAGTTTTCTGTGTTGTGTTTTGTAGATCATTGTTTGTCATTTTTCTTTTGACCATTGTATTGTCTGTCCTTCTGCGATTTACGGATTCTGATTACCCCTTTGGTAGCTTCAAACTTCTCTTATATCTCCTTTAGATGATCACATAGGTGGAGCTTAGATGGGTGTATGTACCATTGGATATATTTATCGTTTGTAAAAGGATTTAATGGATAGCATCTTTATAAATTTGCCACCAAAATTAAACGATTTAAGCTGCTGGTCAATGAGAACTCTTGAAAGTTATTTTTACGTTAATGAAGAGTGCAACGATCTCCTGTTAGAAATACCAATTGTTTGGTGGACTCTACACAATTAGTGCATCCCCAAATAATGGACAATGAAAGCTCTAGTCATAATTATACAACATCCCCTCGTTGACGAATTAAAAGATGTCAGAAAATTCAGAAATGGAAATATATAAGTATGTTATCATTTACTGACTAACCATTGGCAAACCACTCCGGCATGTTTGTTCTGGCCCCGGCGCCACAAAACTAAAATATTCTGAGAATAAAAATATTCTCAGAATGAAAATGTTTACTCAGTTGAGAATAAATCTTCTTTTCCACGCCACAAAACTTTTTTCTCAGATTTGAGAACGTTCTCAGTTGAGTAAAAAAAAATTCAACTACGTATGTGGCATTCTTCTTCTTGTTCGGTATATCCCTCTTTTATGTTGAGGAGAACCACTATCGTGTTGATTAATAATATTTCAATACTATAAAATACAATAAAAGTCTATGTATACAAAAAAAGGGGGAGTTTCTTCAGTGCACATTGTGGAACTCTCCTGTGTGGAAGATAAAGAAGAACTAGTAAACATCGGGAAAAGTACGGGCGTTTTGATGTAAGTTGTCAAATTATCGTCTGTTTAACACATTGCATTATAAATATGGACACTAAAGGGAAAAGTGGGTCCATCTGGACCATGGACGAAGAAATGCTGCTTATTGAGCAATCAAAATTAAAAGATGAGGAACTGTGTGGAAAACTGATGGCAGATACCACTGGCATGAGCAATAAACTCTATATCGTGGGTCGCCTAAACCGATATTTCTCAATAAATCATTATCTGTCATGGTTTCTAAGGAATGACTTCTATCTCTGTATACCCTACGCCTTGGAATTATTGCATTTCTTTCTTTTCTACGTTTCCTTATTATTCTTGACATCATCTTGGATGTTGAGTAAATTACTTAAGCATGGTTTAAGCCATTCTCAAATATTTAAGAATATTCTCAAGCTGAGTACAAACATTTTGCTCAAATAGTTTTGTGGCGGTCAATTTTTCTCAGAATACAAAATTTAAGAATATTCTCAAGCTGAGTACACAATTTGTACTCAAATAGTTTTGTGGCGCCGGGGCCTGTAAAATATTCCTTACTGAAGCAATGATTTGAAACGAAGATAAAAATAATGATATACAGCCCATTAAAAAGGTGTCATCAAACCCGTAACCAATGGCAAACATTAGTTTTATGTATTCTACACGTAATAACTACAAACTAGGGATCCTTTATTGAATGAGTATTATATTTAGTATTAACACTTTCTCTGATTTAAACTGATTTAGCGATATTATCACTGGTCAAACGATAATGGAATCAATAGACAATGTAATGAACTTTACACTTTCTTATTTGATGGGTCGACTTGATTACTATTTCACATGCTAGTAGATTTCCGTTTATCATTAAACATTTATATCGCCATTTTCCTTTATAGTGTATGCATTTCATTCCATTGATCGTTTTCGGTCAAATTAAATGATGATATCTAATGAAAGTAAGGCATTACAAAAGAAAACGACCTTGAAACTTTGAACTATTCGTCTGGTCTAATATGATATATGTTGCTCAGATATTTTGTATAAGAGATAATAATGGCGTGCCGATATATTCTTTAAACAAATACATATGCATGAGAACACCAATAAAGAAGACACTTTAACATGAATACATTTAATATTCATTCCCAGTATTTACTGTCAATATTAACAAATGATTCCTATATTTAATATTAAATAATTCATCTTTATGCACAAAGCATACTGTTACAAAAAGGTCTTTGAAAATGATTGAAAGGTTGAGTAGATCTTGTTTAAAATTGATTTGTTGTTTGTTATTTGCTCTTTTTTATTCTTGTATTTACAACTAGATTCCTACTTCAAGCAATCACGGAATGTTTATAAGATATGGCGTGATCGTATGGTAGTTGGATTAACAACTACCTGTACAACCAATGTGAGTTCGGATTACTCTCGTGGAGAGGTGTACAAAATTTTTGATAAAGTGTGGCAGTGACTTGCTACAGGTCGAGGGTTTTCTCCAGGTACTCCGGTTCCCTCCACCAATAAAATGACCGCCACGATATAACTGAAATATTGTTGAAAGTGGCGTTAAACCCTAACCCTATTCTTATGATCGTGTTTCGACCTTGTCTTGCATTGTTCATTCTTAAGAATATGCCCATTGTCTTGCATCGTTTGTTGGTTAATTTTAAGGATTGTCCATCGTCTTAAACAATATGCCCATTGTCTTGCATCGTTTGTTGGTTAATTTCATGGATTGTCCATCGTCTTAAACAATATGCCCGTTGTCTTGCATCGTTTGTTGGTTAATTTTAAGGGTTGTCCATCGTCTTAAACAGTATGCCCATTGTCTTGCATCGTTTGTTGGTTAATTATAAGGATTGGCCATCGTCTACACAATATGCCCGTTGTCTTGCATCGTTTGTTGGTTAATTATAAGGAATGTCCATCGTCTTAAACAATATGCCCATTATCTTGCATCGTTTGTTGGTTAATTAGTTAAATAAGGATTGTTCATCGTCTTATAATGTTCATTCTTAAGATCACGTCCCGATCTTGGCTTATTTACTGATAGTTTTATCTCCGGTACTATTTGTACGGCATTCAATTCAGATAAAATAATTACAGTGTTTTAATTGAAGTAAGAAAAGCAGAAAACTGACATTTTTAGTGATTTAATTCACGTCATCATTGGACGACCCGCTGTTAAAACTGCCGTTAATAATGGTATCATTCTGACTACTAATGATAATAATAAATATTGTAGCGATATCACGTGACGTAACATACATAATCTGTAACTCGTAGAACTATTTTGAAATTCAGAACGTTATTTGCTCAAATAATAATATGACCGTGTGGTATTTTTGTTTTTTTTCTATTATAATATTTGCTCTATGAAAATGCTAGATAAATGTATATTATTAAATTATCAAATTGATAAGAGTTTGCTTTTTTGTGTGTTTTTTTAATTTACGGAATCTGAATCCAGTTGGGGCTCTTTGTTTATTCCGTATCTCCTTTTGTCATTCTAAGTGTGACCTCACTTGTGATAATGATAAACTGATTTATGCTGTAAAGAATTTAATCAAATACGATTGTGTATGAGTTTATCGATGTGCAAACTTGACCGCATAACTCACAAACTGAATTGAGTAAAAGACAGTTTACACCTCGACAAACTCATGCAAAAATGTATTAATTCTTAAAATTTTTGTTTAAGAGAAAGAACAATACCCGTTTAAAAAACAAACATGGTATGGCAATGTTCAGGAATCCGTCATTTTGATTTCGGTACTATTTATACATGCATTCAATTAAGATAAAAATAATAACAAGTATTTTAATTTAAGTCATAAAGGTATACATCTGACAGTTTGAGTGATTTAAGTCCAATTTGACGCGTGTGGAATGTCTAGAAACTCCAGATACCAACGATTCTAGACGACTGTTTTTTGCTTGAGACTTCAACATTCCACTTTTCGCGGACATTGCCAGTTAAACATTATCACGCTTTGGTGTTGCTTGTAATTTTTGAACTATTTATATAGGCATTTCAGATAAAATAATAATAATGTTTTAATTGAAGTCATAAAAGTAGAAACTTGACTGTTTGAGTGATTTAAATCCAATGTTAGGCGTATGAACTGTTCTGTTAAAACACATTACTTTCCCGAATTTCATATTACATGTACATGTATGAATAAAATACCAAAGGGGTAATCAGAGAGCTCTAAATGGAAGAAGGACTGGCAATACAATAGTCAAACGATAAAACACAGAAAAGTAAAGATTAATCAACATGAATCCTACTAAAACACATGTGGAATAGTAGATAGTACCTGCTCCACTAGTGGCAACCATTCCTGCTATAGTATACCCATAGTGTTTAATTATGTACATGATCTTTTGAAGAAGCAGTGTTTGATTCGGTCTATTCTGTGAGGATATAACACATCCATACTATGCATTCAACGTTTAGGTTTAATTAAATTAACTTGAATTGACAATAATTATGCCGGTACAATGGGTACAGCTTTCATAAGAAAAGATAAAAAAAAAAGTTTTTATAGAAATTATCTGGAGATTTAATTCTAGATATGGTGTATTGAAATCATAAGTGAAGTCATTAATCTAGTTTAGATTAATAAATATTGGCAGGTCTGCATTATTCTTATATTTCATTCTTCAATTATTATATTTCCGACGCATTTTGTAGCACGAATGAAATCGTGATGAAATTATCTCTCGTGTTCATTAAGAGATGAGTATAACCCAATGGGAGAGCGAATCTTTATTATATCAGATTCTTATTACATTTTGAGTGTTCTATAAAAATGTAGAATAATTTTAAGACAGATAAATTGATTTTATTTCTGTTCGTATTAAGAGTGAGATTTATTGAATGTGCAATACATCGCTTTTGCAGAAAGTGAAGTGAAAAGTTGCATTTATTATATAAAATATACTGATATTTTTGTTCTATCTTACACCACAATACATGTCATACATTTACCACCATGCGCAAGATAATTATATATAGTTTGAAACCAGTTAGAAATGAAATTCATCTTCAGCTTTTCATATCTTACAAATGTCAATGTTAATTTATAAGGTACACACTCTTGGTAACTTTTATTACCTACAATGATTCATTAGATATTCAAGACAGAGGAGTCCAGAAATGTATTTTATTAGTATAAATAGGCTTAGAAGTTATGCTTATGGTGTTTAACGCCACTTTCAACAATATTTCAGTAATATTGAGGCGGTCAGTTTTATTGGTGGAGGAAATCGGAGTACCCGACGAAAACCACCGACCTCCCGCAAGTCACTCACAAAGCTGTATCGAGTACACCCNCCCCCCCCCCCCCCCCCAGTGGGATTTGAACTCACAACGTTAGTGGTAATATGCACTGATGGCATAGGTAGTTGTAAATCCTACTACCATACGATCACGACCACGACGGCCCCCAATGGCCATAAACTGGTGTTTCAACTTCAATACACTCGATATAGAGGGGAGCTGTAATCTAATCAGAATAGATGTTTGTTGTATCTTTTTATTTTATTTTGTCTTTGGCGGTACACTAACAATATCCCGTTGAGGTCATGTCAGGTAACTTGTAATTCATTGTTGACCGTATAATCATATGTAAGACAGTTATATATATTGGTCAAACAGCTCTTGAAGTGTACTCTAAAATAAAAAGATACAATAAACTTCGAATGGTGATTCGATTTGATTTTTTATGAAGCATAGGAAACTATATAGCTACATGATCATTGTACGCATTGTCATAAACCAATGGTATCACTTAAACATCCACAATGTCCGCTGTCGAGCTGAGCTGACATTTATGCTCTCAAAATTAATTTCTTTGAACCATTTGTGGGTGAGAAATAACATGTTAAATATGTCTCCAAAATAAAACTACACCATCTGTCTCGTGAAACACTAATTAATTAATACATGAATGTTTAAATGAGAGATTAGAGACTGAAGTATTGATCAACTTCAAAACTTAACTTAATAAGTTTATAAAACATTGTTAACTTCGAATTAGTTTAACACCAAGTACACTACTATACAGATATAGCAGGACAAGGATAAGAGACGGTGATACATGTTTTGTATTAGTCCAACAAACAGAACTGGGTTTTTATTGTGTTAGTGCACTGATAAAAAAGTTCATTCAGATTCATTATCCCGACTTAATTTAGTTCTTGTTCTTACTCCTTAATGTCGAGTATTCAAGGAAGAAGCATTGGTAAATTGATAGTATTTGGTTTAATCGAATCAGGGACCGAAACAACTAGAGGAATGTAAGCATACTAACCATCATATAATCGAGGGTGTCTGTTAACGTCGACTTAAAGGTAGTTTTGTATATTTTGTGTTATCGAGTTCACCGTGGGATTAAAGTCAATGCATTATGCATACATCTTCTTATATTATCCTAGTCACAAGGTATTCAAATACAAATGTACCTCTGAATTAAAAGGAGCTTTCACAATAATAATACGGCAAAACACCTGAGTCTGGTGATACTACAAAACACCTGAGTCTGGTGATACTACAAAACATCTGAGTCTGGTGATACTACAAAACACCTGAGTCTGGTGATACTACAAAACACCTGAGTCTGGTGATACTACAAAACACTTGAGTCTGGTGATACTACAAAACATCTGAGTCTGGTGATACTACAAAACACCTGAGTCTGGTGATACTACAAAACACCTGAGTCTGGTGATACTGCAAAACACCTGAGTCTGGTGATACTACAAAACACCCGAGTCTGGTGATACTACAAAACACCTGAGTCTGGTGATACTACAAAACACCTGAGTCTGGTGATACTACGAAACACCTGAGTCTGGTGATACTACGAAACACCTGAGTCTGGTTCCTGTTGATCAATAATTATTTATCTGTGTAGTGTTATGTAGATCATTGTTTGTTCTTGTCCTTTTTCTATTTTGGCGATTGTTTTTTCTGTCCCTCTTCGATGGATAGCTTGCGGTTACCCCATTAGTATTTTCAAACTTGTCTTCCTGCCTACCCTCGGAGCACCTGTGTTCGCCCCGGTTTTTAGTTCCGTGTTGTGGTGTCCGCTACGATTTTCGTATAAAAACGATGTTCGGTTCGTCTTGACTTCCATTTATTGTGTTGAGGGTTTATGGTTCATTTATACTATGTGTATCTATTTACTCATACTGGTGTCCAACACGATTCCATTTCATATGATGTTCGTGTCTCTTAACAGTAACATGAAGGGTGACACATGTAGAGCAGGAACTGCTAACCCTTGCGGAACATCTGCCGTCATCTCGATATTTTATGGGATTCATGTTGCTCGATCTTTAGTTTTCTGTGTAATGTTTTGTAGATCGTTGTTTGTCCTTATGTCTTTTTTGTTATTTTGGCCATTGTTTTGTCTGTCCTTCGATGGACAGGTTCCGATTGCCCAAATTAATATCTTCAAACCTCAAAGCAAATCTAAAAACTGCCGACTGTTAGATTCAAACTTAAAAATGTATCACAAATAATACTAATTTCATTAAACCATGTTCATTTGAACCTAATAACTCTAAGTATTACAAATTGTTTCTTTTTTCATTAACGATGTCTACTTTCATTTAAAGAAGACGGAGAGATTAACCCTATCGAACTCTATACCTTTACAAGAATATCAACTAATAGTCCAATAGAGGTCTTTATTAAATTGAGTTCATTATTTAATTATTACTAATTCCTGTACTTGTGATGAATAGATTACTTTTATTGCCACGACACAGGCAAAATCGGAATTGAAGCAACTTTCAGTAATTTCCTTTCGTTTCTATTATGATAGACAGGAGAATGGAAGGCGATTGTGTCCTTTAATTTGTGGGGAAATGACAAAATACCAGATTAAAGTCAAGCAGTTAATTAAATAATATATAAATACAAAGATAATGCTATTTTATTCCTTATTTATGATGATGTATTCCAGGAAATAAACTAATACATGTCATATTTATAATTAAGACATCTGTTCAATTGTAAAAATGATAACACAGTTTACATGAGGATGTATATTGTAGGGATCTGAAGTTAGTTTTAGGAGAAGATTGATCATTGTTATACTTCTGAATCTTGTTTAAACATTTCTGTATATTACATATTTCATTGATTGTTTAGTTTAGTTTAAACATATTTTATTTGCCAATTAAACAGACAAAATGGATTAGACACAAGTAAAACATACTTATGAAGTCTTCTCCAAATTACAATGTGTTACAGTCAAGAAGTACATAAAAGGCATGTATTATTATATGTAGCACTAATAACGAATCAATGATGATATTCACATTAACAAAAAAAAATAGTAAAACAAAAAATTAAGATGGATTCATGATGTGCATGTTCAACCAATTCAATTCCAGTTATACGATAAGGAATCTCTTTGAACATTTATTATAACATTGATTGTTTGTTCGTAAAATGCATACACCTACACAATCTGATAGTAATGCACAATACAATTGTCGGAGTTTTAGGGTAAGAACTATTTTGAAACCTCTGCTCGGGCACAAACAATATCCGTTATGTATATCTCATGTATTTATCTACCATTAGGGCTAATCAGATATCGTAAGGAGTAAAGAGAACAAATCTGAATCCGAAGAAGGAGAGACAAAAAAAATCCAGATTGCCCAAAATTAAAAAGGAAAAGGGCACACAATAATAAAAAAAAAACACCCGACATTAACTACAGATTGAACAAGACGAACCCCCACTGTTCACTAATTACTAGTTTAATTAATTATTTCTCTTTTGGGTACACAATTGCAAAAAGCTAGCTATGTTTTTTTTAACTTAAGCCATTATTATTTTATAGAATTAGGTTACAACATATTACAAAGTATAATAACAATATATGAAAACATGAACGATCTATTTGTCTTCTACATAGCTAAGCACTGTAAAGATATGGTAGAGCAGCAATGAAAGTCCTGTTCCTTTACTTTAATTTGTGTCGACGTGTAAAATTTCATAATTTCTCATGTTCAAGATTATATCATTCTTTATAATAAAACATAGATATATAATTAAGTGTGCACGACACGTTTCTGGAATAACTTTATCAGGTATGCTTATAATCAAAAGGTTGGAAAGCCAGATAATTTAATAAATGTCTTGGGAAGCAAGTTAACTAAAGGACTTAAACAGATAAGTCGACAACGTTGTTCCCCGGGATACATGTGAGGGGTGGCATTTGAATCACATGTGGAAAACACATGCATGACCGCATCATTTCACTAAGAAGGGTGGTGGTTTGACACTATAGATCTATATTAAGCCCACTACATTTTATTGAAGTATACCTGCACCCAGTCAGAAATGTATGTATGTGTGTTGCGAGTATCGATTGTTCCTCTGTCTATGATTTTTAGATTTGACTGTTTCAACAGTGTGGTATTGTTTTCTTTTCATTTTAATGTTCATTTACATTCATATCCTTTTTTTCTAAATGAATATATCTGCTAATCAAGTTCATCATGTAGCATTATATAAGTGCTGTTTGATTTAGAGGGGGTGGGTATAAGAAAGAAATACCTATATTGTTGGAATGTTGTCCAGTGTTTTTTATTCTGTTATGTCTATGCTAACCTTCACGCTTTTGTTATGACATAAAACAAAACTACTGACACACTTTGAATCGACGTTTGCCAGAATTGTTTTGGGTTGCAGAAGACTGTAAGACATTTATAGATTTATAGCAATAAATGCATTTATAATATATATTCTCTTCTTCCATTTTCCTATTGGAACGATTGTTAGCTGTCAACCATTGTTTACTTATAGACTTATTGTTGGTAATATTACTCTTGACGGTAAGTAATGTATGTCAATGTCTTCAAAACATTTTACTTTCCTTTTCCATTTTTGCTTTGGGTTTTTTTCTGCTATTATTATTCAAAGTGTATGATTTTCGGAATGCCGCTCGCTCGTTAGTACATTTTTGCAACTTGAGGGTTTGTCGGTAACTTGTAGGAGGTTGGTGATTTGTCATTATTTTTTAGGAGATCTGTGGTTTGTCAGTAATTTTCAGGAGGTCGATGGTTTGATCGCAATGTACAGGATGCCGTGGTTTGTCAGCAACTTGTTGGATGTTGGTGGTTTGTAAGTAACTTATGTTAGGTCGGTGGCTTTCTGCAGTTGCATGCTTAACCAGTGGAAACGCTTCTAAAATTCGGAGAATTATTTTTGAAAATATTCATAGTTTCAATTCTTGGATTATAAGGGAAACATGACAGTGAGTTTATTTATTTACTGTATATAAACTGTTTAAAGATGAACATATGAAAATAACGTCCAAACGATTTACAAAAACATTGCCTTATACCCAGTGTGTATTGCCCTAGTCCTGATTACCACTCACTCGACTTGTCACTACCACAGGCACTCGAATTCCGGACCCCCCTTTTTTTCCTCAATTGGTTCCTCCCGCGATTATTGTATGGATCTTTGTCTGGAAGTACATCTTAGAGCCATATATCCATATTTTACAACATTTAGTGTTACAACTTTCTCGTTCTACTAACTTTTGTTTCTAGGTCCAGCTGCCGTTTTACTAAATAAACCTAAAGGTAAGAAACAATCGTCAAAATACGAAGAGGGAATCCTCGCTTCGACTCGATATTTTACAACAACGCGCCAGTTTTCAAAAGGATCTTCGCTTGTTCTCGTCTCAAAAATGATTTCCCTTCATTCCTATCTAGTTGATACGTACGAACAACACATATTTATTGATGAAATTCAAGTTTATTCTCGACGACACATCCAAATTTCCTCCACTCGTATCGTTTCAGGAGGTTTACCGAGCATATTTTGTTTCGAGTTATTTCATTGGTCGGAAAGATTTTCGGAACTTTTTTAGCTTGTTCTTCGCTACGCACGGCCAATCCATTTCGTATCGAGAGGCCTATTAAGCGGGAGTTTTAAACCGCGAAAAAAGTGGAAAGTAAACATTTTCAGCCAGTGTGTAATAAATGCACCAGAAAAAAAAATGACGAACATAGTGACATGGTAATAATATTGTCTGAAATGGAAAAATGCACTTCAAACATAAAGTTTGACGGATGACCATTTGATCACTGAAATGATCATAGAGAAATGGACACTAGTTTATATCATAAAGCAAAAAAAAATCTTGTACCTAGGTTCATCACAAATAATTAATGACACCCCCCCCCCAAAAAAACCCTCTTAATGCAATTTCTGATGCCCAGTTTTGATTTAAACAGTTAAAATAAGTAAAACATGAGGGTGTGCATTTTTACTTCATGTTTCAATAAACCAATAAAAAAATACAAAACAAATTTTGTGCTCCCCCCTTTTTTTTTACATCCACAATTTTAGGTGTGTGTTGTTCAAACCAGACTTTTTGTAATATTTCTTTCAGCTACAGAAAGAATTAAAGATCAAACTTTGTTGCGATACTCATGAAAAGCTCTCATTATGTTATTTACCTGAAAAAAAGATGTAGGATATGGGTAAATGTACATCATGTATATTGTACATAAAACAAAATCCAACAACATACAAGGAAACAACCATTTCACAAAGGAATAGCATATTAATTGCTGCTTTTCTTCTGGAATCTTCAACAACGAACCAATCTATACCTAACAACATATTCTACTCTCTCCCCCCCCCCCCATTTTCCAAAAAAAAAAGAACAACAAAATGGTCATCAACAGAGTCCTAGATTTAATCTGATGTGTACTTCTCGTGCTTTTTATTTGAAAGTTTTGCCAAAATAACAGTATTTTTGTTGCAACTTGATATTTTCACCAAATGACATTGTCAGTTAGAAATATATTCAATCCAAGACTGAAATGTAAATCTGAAAATAGATTTAGTCCACTGAAACCTAAACCAACAGAAAATTATATATCAGAGTACAGATTGATAAATACCTGTTTTCCTGAATGTAAAAATATTCTAGTGGAAACTTGGTAGCTCGAAGGGATCATCCATATGTTCTAGAAATGTATGCTGTTCGAGTTATTGCTGGCAAATTATATGGAATGATTTCACCTGCAGGACTAAAAAAGTGAATTGAAAAATGGGTGGTGTTCAAACCATTCGCGTTCGAGAAATCAAGATTTAACTGTAGTTGAATTTGAACATATGTCCATTTGCATTCAGTAAAGGTAATAAAATTTGATTTTGATTTGAGTTTTGGTGTTTTAACGCCACTTTCAACAATATTTCAGCTATATCATGGCCACCAGTTTTAGTGGTGGAGGAAGCCGGAGAGAACTCCGACCATGTGCAAGCAACTGGTAAACTTTATCTCTTGCGACTGCGAGTCGAATGCACCCCTTTTTGTTATTTACAAAGCCGGGCGCGAACCCACGCCATATTGGTGATAGGCTTGTATGAGTTGTTAGATCCAGCGACCTAATTGATCCACCCGGGCCTCCGTAAAGGTAATAAGAAATTAGATACAAGACCTTAAACAAATCACAGATTTGGAGGTGTGGGTGTGGTACTCACAGAAATCTTCTGTATCTGTCACAGAAAACAAATGTCATCCACAGACATACCTGATGAAGTGTTACCATGTATTATTCTCTAAAACAGGAAATTTGGAAAGTGTCCTCCCCCCCTCCCCCCACCACCAACCCACCTTTAAAAAACTACCTTTGTACAGAAAACTTTTGGAAGTAATCCACTGGGCCACAGCTAATTCTTTCTGTAGCTGAAAGAAATATTACAAAAAGTCTGGTTTGAACAACACACACCTAAAATTGTGGATGTAAAAAAAAGGGGGGAGCACAAAATTTGTTTTGTATTTTTTTATTGGTTTATTGAAACATGAAGTAAAAATGCACACCCTCATGTTTTACTTATTTTAACTGTTTAAATCAAAACTGGGCATCAGAAATTGCATTAAGAGGGGTTTTGGGGGGGGGGGTCATTAATTATTTGTGATGAGCCTACTTACAAAAATGTTGATTTTTTTTTGCTTTATGATATAAACTAGTGTCCATTTCTCTATGATCATTTCAGTGATCAAATGGTCATCCGTCAAACTTTATGTTTGAAGTGCATTTTTCCATTTCAGACAATATTATTACCATGTCACTATGTTCGTCATTTTTTTTT
>MJUT01010587.1:574985-624956 GCA_002080005.1 Gigantidas platifrons | reverse complement strand
AATTAAGATTGCAAAGTTCTTTGTATATAAAGTCTTTATTTACACTTGTTAATTTTAATTCGAGGTTATTATTGGTAACTTTACAGTAGAATTGTTTAAACAGGTTGGAATTAATATCGAATAATCCTGGAGCTGGTGGTAATGTGTCGACAAGAGAAGATGCTACTGTGGTGAAAAAGGTGTTAAAATGATTAGCGATTTCTCTTAAGCTATGGCATGTTTGTCCGGCTACGTTTAAAACGATACCTGCCACATCTGTTTTTTTAGAACTATATCCTAGGGATTTCAATTGTTGCCAGAGTTTCTTTGGAGATTTTTTATTTTCCTCGATCTTACCCGATACAAAATCTTCCTTAGCGTGTTTAATATCTCTCTGGACTTTGTTTCTGATCTTACAAAACTGTGCGTATTGGTATTTATTTTGTGTCTTTTTATACATGTGTAACAAATCGTCTCTTTTTCTGATGTTTTCTAAGATGTCGGAAGTCATCCATGGTTCAGTCTGCTGTCGTATTTTGATGTCTCTATACGGTGCAACGTTATCAAGGACTGAATGAAAAAGTGATCGAAATTTTTCCCATGCTTCATTAACATTTCTACATAAATGTAATTATGACCAATCAATGGCATTTAGTTTATCATTAAAGACATCTTTATTATAATTTTTAGTTGATCTTATTCTGACTAAGTTTTGTTTACAAGTGGTTACTTTTTGTGACTTTCTTGTACAAAATGTTATATAATGGTCACTTACACCTGATGAAATAACCCCAGATTGACTTATTTTATCTTCATTATTACTCGTGTAACACCAACATCAAGTACCATCATAGATCACATTGTATGTAATAATGAAGATAAAATAAGTCAATCTGGGGTTATTTCATCAGGTGTAAGTGACCATTATATAACATTTTGTACAAGAAAGTCACAAAAAGTAACCACTTGTAAACTGATCTATGATGGTACTTGATGTTGGTGTTACACGAGTAGGATCTTTAATAAGCTGTTTTAAATTGCCCATATTTAAAATATTTTTATAGGACTTACACATGGAAGATACGCTGTTTTTAAAGCTGATATTGAAATCTCCTATGATAATCTGTTCACAATCTGGTCTTAGTTTATTTAATGTTCGTTCAAACAAATCCAAAAAATCATTCTGTTTGCAGGGGCGTAGCTAGACCTTTAACGATGTGTACTCCTAATTTCGGCAGGGGGTTTAGGGGGCCGCTTATGCTTAAGCTGGCGGATTTTAGACTTGAATTTTCGACACTCCGGACTACTACATGCCTCCCTTCAAAATGTTATTTTAGGGCTACCTGCGGAGCCTACATACGATTAGGGGATCGTCCAAACATTTATTGGAGACACTTGGATTGACTTAAAGTTGTGTTTTTCTCTCTGGTTGTATTTACGGTTCTAGTCTCTTTGACATTCCATGTTTCTATTCTTTATTGATAATGTACATAATTCCTTATTTTCACTAACCAGAGTTATCTCCCTTATTACATGGAATAGATAAGGGAAAATTCACTTTTTATTTTTTCTTTAAAATTTGAAAGACCTTTTTCCTTTCGGGTAAAATAAGAAATACATTAACTATAATTTCTCAACCCCTGATATTTTTTCGAAGTAGAAATTCCTGACAGGAAACATTTTTGAGCTAATAAACCATATTTTGCCCACTGCATTCAGTGTAAAATACCTTCTCGGATGGGAAGTAACTCTGCAATAAGGGAGGTAAATCTTGTCTAATGAAAAGACCTAATAATCTGTTACATAAATTTGCATGTGACAATTTTTGTGATAGAATAAGAAAATCCAATAGAAGGTAGAATCATTTATTATTCAAATACGAAAGCCAGACGTCTCGGTTTTTGCATCGCAAACTCAGATACGACCATGTCTATGTCTATTTCCCGTTCTCTGTATGCATGTAGTAGTGCCAGGGATGACATTCTCTCGCCACCCATTGTTGCTCTCAGGTAAGTTTTCAACCTACGCATAACACTGAAAGACCTTTCGGCAGAAGTAGATGATGCTGGCATGCAAAGCAGTATTTCAATGCATCTGTAGATGTTCGGATATAATGTTAGTTCGCGTATGCAGCGGAGAGTGTCTGCCAATGTAGCAGGTTTGTCACCATGTATATTCCATCTAGCTTTCCAGCGTTGTACCTCTTGTTCAAATTCTTGCTTATCTGATGCAGGAATATCGCCTCCAAAAGTTTCATGAATGCGTGTAATTGTCTCAGCAGTAAGACCAGAAAGTTCTGAAGGAATCAGATACTGGGCACTGAATCTATCTTCATTAATAATCAACCTGTCCGTCAGCTCGGTGATCAGATGGTCGACAAACGGAAGGTAAAGGTTCCGCTTCCAATATTCGGATGGGGTATTCGCTGGTGCATTACCCGGGTGTCTTTGCCGTGCGACAACTCTCGGAACGGTGGCAGCCACGTCGTGCTTTGTCCCGATCTCGACACTTTTAGCGTATATTGCGTCCCAAACACTGTCATCAGACCGCTCTTCACGGAGAACGTTTATCACGGCCCTGCATTCCTTCATTGCTTCCAATAGATCTTGTGACTTGCCTTGGAGAAGAGCAGACAATGGATTAACTGGTGTCAGAACATGTTCAGCAGTCACTAATGCCACGATGAAGTCGAACTGACGTATTGAACACACATAGCTCCTAGCCTTTGAATCACTGTCATCGGCAAACTCTTGTAGTGAAGACAACCACACCATAGCACTTTAAAAAAGTGGAAAGCGCATCTACTCTAGAGAACCATCTCGTTTCGCAAAGTGTTTTAAGTTTAGTTTTCCTTTCTATGGCTTCTTTAGCATCAGCATTAAGTTCAGGACTTTCTTCGAACTTTAGCAGCCTTTTTGCCGAATAATCAAAAGCGAAATCTATTGTCTGCACTGTATTGCATGCATGTACGATCGCCAAACGGGACCTCGAAAAGCCGAAATACACTTGTAAAAGCCGAAATACAGTGTCATTAGCCGAAATACACCTCAATATTGTTCAAATGAAATTGCAATGGATAGAAAATGATGAAATAAATTAATCTAAAAAATTAAATAGTAGTTTAAAAAAGGACTTTGTAACAAAGGCGCGTGATACTTCCGAGTATAGATTTCTTATAATTTAAACTTTTATAAATACTGTAATCTAAATAATTTTTTTCACAGACTACTTATGATAGCCACGTGCAAAATATCGAGGTAGTTTTAAACTTTTAATATAAAATCTAAATAATTTCTTTCGCGGACGACTACTTATGATATCCTTAGCCACGTGCAGGATATCGAGGTAGTTTTACGCCATCTTAGATATAAGGATCGTAGCATCTTTGACTTATAAAATGTCATGGTAGATCTTTTATGACGTCTTTAACTTTTATTTCAACTATATATGAGTTATTTCACCATTTTCTATCCATTGCAAGTTTATTCGAACAATTTTGAGGTGTATTTCGAAATTTTCTAGGTGTATTTCGGCTTTTCGAGTTCCCCATCGCCAAATTCAACGAGTGCGCACGACAATGTGTGTATGTTGCTAAGGGAATACGTTCTCTAATCCTGGCCTGTACACCACGGTGTATCCCTGCCATGTTCGCGGCTCCATCGTACCCCTGTCCACGCATCTTGCCGATTTCGATACGATAGTCCTCCAATGTCTGTATGAATTTTTCTGCTAATACCTCTCCAGTTGTCCGTTCCGCTTCTTTAAACCCAAGGAAATTTTCACAAACTTCCCCTTTCTCATGATCGAAGAATCTAAAACATATAGAAATTTGCTCTCTTGTTGCACAGTCCGTCGCCTCGTCGGCAATAAATCCAAAACAACCGGACAAGTTACAAGCTTTAGTTTGCACATAACTCGATCAGCTCGTTTTGTATGGTTGGGGACGTGTACTTTCGTCTTGGGTCACCTCGAGCCATATGTGCTGCAAGAATACTATCATTCTCCGCCTGAAGGTTTAACAGAGCAGCGAAATTGCTCTTTTCTTCCGTATGTCCTCTGATAGCGATGTTCTGTTTTCCACAAAATACGAGAACTTTGATGATTTCCTTAATGATGTGTCGATTTTTCTCAATAGCTTCATGATGGTGTGTAGAAAGCTGCGTAACCACGTCGGTTTTGTTCCCTTCTCCAACACGGATGAATTCCTCGCCTGCTCTGACATTGTCATGGTGACTTGAAGTTTGAGCTGTATGTCGGGACACGAATATGCTTAGGTTTGTCCAGTCACTCACAGGGCTAGATTTCCCAAAAGTGCGCTCCTTGGCGTCTGATCTCTGACTTCCGAAAAGTGCACAGTATATACAATATACTGCATCTTTAACTATGGAATGGGTGTTTCTCTAACCAAGCACTTTTGAATCTTCGTGGTTTTCCATTGAACATTCTTCAAAAGTATCAAGGATAAACGATGTTTAACCCAGATATTGAGGTCAAAGACTTTCTGGACATGTAAATAAGGACAAAAACAAGGGTACAAATGATACTTCCATCCACACAGTGTAATTTTTTCGCCATAGGTACGGTACCTCTAGTTTACCTAAATTTGTTACCTTCAATTTTCACCTATGTATTCCGATCTTGTTTAAGATACACCTTCATAATTGTGATAGACAACACTTGCCACATCAATATCCATCAAGACATTCCAAAATTATGGAGCGGACACAATTCTGCACAGAGAGACAGACAGACAGAGTGATTCCCATGTACATTGTGCCTTCTAAATATCGTTCGTAGGGGTATACAATGTAAAAGAAGACAAGATTGTCAAAGGTTTTAGTATGTACAAAAGCTTAATATATTTTTATAATATTTTTTTGGTGAACGCAACTTATGGGTCTTCAAGAGACGAAACACGTGTCTTGCGTGGATAAATTTAGTAAACTCGAAACTTTGATGAGCAAATAATTTTACAACTGATTTATCAATATAATTTTTTTTAAATTTTATAATGTGAATTTTTTTACCGACCTTACTGTAAACTCAAATTCATGTGCTGTATCCCAGGTTGTTTTCAAAAGTTTCATTTTTGCACTGTCACTTCTAATTTCATCTTCCGAGAGGACAAACAAGTCGGGATAATTGGGTTTCCATGATGTTGATGAGGATGCAGAATGTGAAACAGATGCTGATGGACTCGCATCAATGTCCGGAGGGGTAGGAGTAAGTGTCTGTCCTGTTTGAGAATCTCCGGAGGTGGCTTTCGCGAAAATATCCGATATCTTTTTCTGTGTCGACATCTCAATCGACGCTGTTGTAGACCGGAAATGAACGTGGCTTGCAGTAACACCCGGAACGGTTCCGGTAACGTTTACGGCGTCACACCCTTCCGAATATGAAATCATATCTAAGTAATCTCTCTCTCTCTCTCTCATTATTATTATTATTTTTATTTTTTTTGACAAAACGATGTGGACGTTTTGGCGTACGCGCGTACGCCTAGCTACGCCCCTGGTTTGGGTGGTCTATAACAGGTTCCAACTATTATTGGTTTGGTTTTTGGTAAAAGAATTTCTATCCAAATTGCTTCCATACCTTCTATTTTAAGATCTTGAAGAAGTGAGAAGGCCAGGTCATTTCGAATAAACATACAGACTCCGCCACCGATACGTGATCTATCTAAGCGTACAACACTATAATTCTCAATATTAATTTCCGCGTCTGTAACCGAGTCATCTAACCATGTTTCACTGATTGATATGATTGCCGCTTTAGATTTTAAAGCAATTAATTTTAATTCTGATATTTTTGGCAATAAAGATCTAGCATTCAGATGTAGAAAATGTAAACCTTTTTCATTAAATATTTTAAAGCAGTCCTCTTTAACAACTGATGGAAATTGAACAAATTTTGTAGGATCATTTTGTTCGGGACATTCGAAAGATGAGTTTAATGATTCGCAATGATTAAATGGAAGTGATAATAGAGAGCATGAATCGCATAAATATTGAAAATTAGATGTTCCGGAAAGCCATGCTTCATATTTATCAAGTGAAATTTTCGCACATTTTATATATGATTTGCATTTACATATTTCACAGTGCATGCTTTTACTAGTTTTAATTATTCCTTTTTTACATATGCTGCATGGACATTTAGGAGTGCGTCCAACTGTAGATGGTCCTGAATGAGGATGCACGTCCCCGCATATTAATATAAAAATCAAAAGGGTGGACTTTGGAGTTATTTTAAAATTAGATAGATTAGTACGTTTACAAAAGGAATAGAACGACAAAGATGTTTTTTGAAGGTGACTTTGGGTAGATTTATAAATGGATAACGAAAGTTGACTAATTTCACTTTTATTATAAAAAATTATCCCTGTGAAGTCAAAATAATGTTTTCTTAACCTTAAATCTTCATCAGGAATTGCCAAATTGAAATAATTGTTGATACAGCTGACAAAAAACACGTAAATTATTACGGACAAAAATATGCCAGCTGTTGCCATGTTAAGATTTTTGACGTTTCTTATCATATGTATTTTTTACTTAAAATGTTTGTATATAGTACATATTTGTTTGTATGATCAATGTTAGACGCACCTGCAGGTACCCCGTCTGCAGGTGCCCCCGTTGTAAAGGGGTAGCTCTGAATAAATATATATATATATATCCAAAATAAATGTAACCTCTACGATACGATATATCTGAATTATTGTTGAAAGTGGCGGCATTAAACACATATATTTATATATATAAAGTCATGCTGGTCTTACATTGATAACATGTTGATTTAGCTTCATTGATATTACTGACTATAAACCACTAAGCTGGCGGTATATTACAGAACTTGTCGTATTTGTTCTCCTAATTTCACATTCCACGTAATGAAAAGAGAAATTAAAGGATAATTATACACAACCATCTCTAGGGCAGCGGTGAGAAATTGTTACACATTTCATTATGATGAAATACTAATTATAAAATAATCAAAAGAATGCTTTGTTCATCATTGTGAAATTAGTATTCCCTGGAGGGGTAACCATATCCTTGAAAATGTCTTCGTTTTAAGTGAAATATGGAAAATAATAATTATGCAATTATATATTTATCTTTAAATCATGCAGAGGCTTCTAACTTGCAAAGTATCACTTCGTTCATTGAAACAATCAGTAAAACTAGTATCAATTGACTTTTTACATAACGGATAGTCTAAAGTTGCAGGACAAAATTTAAGAATAACCTGGAAACACCATTTTGAAGGGGTAATGAGAAAAGGTAAATCTGAGAGAAATAGAAAATGCAATCACCAAAAGAGAACATACAAAAAGCTGATTCTTATAAAGGTCTCCAATGGAAATAAACCGAATGGCTTGAGCTTGAAATTATTCGACAATTTTTACTTTTAGAAATGACAAGGTAGGATAAGGGGCATTTTTGGCCCCCTCTTAAAAAAATCTCCATTTTGGCATATGTGTTAGGGATGACCTTAAAACTAAAAGAAATGGAAGAAAAAATATGTTCTGACTTTTACTTTGGTTGCCTAGCAACCAAATTCAACATAATCCTGAATTTACACTGAAAGTGCATGCATTTAAGTCCAGAAGTTTCTTTTAAACAACTATAAACTAAATAATCATGAAAATGAATTAAAATATTAATACTGTTATATGAAGGGTATTTTTCCTTATAATTCAATGCCAAATAGATAGTGTTACTTCCATAGCAACAGATTTTTACCCATAACAACAAGGCAAAAAAGGGTTCCATTTTACTTTAAATAGCTTTAAGTTTACTAATTTCTAGTATTTTTTGCTCAGAATTGATTTAAAGTGTACCTATAAATACTTTTCTTAGTATTTGAGGTAACAAAAGGTTTGTGAGATTCCATAGCAACAGATTTAGCCATAGCAACCAGAAATGCACAGTGAAATGGTGTGTCTTTCAGTCCATAATTTACTCTCAATACTCAAACAATCAATAATCTTGAAAATGTTCTTCTTACTCGCTAGACAGATATGAAGGGTACCATTTCTAAATATTTCTTAACAATTTTTAATTTGTACTTTCCATAGCAACGGATTTAACCCATAGCAACAAGGCAAATATGTTTCATTTTACATAAAATGACTTTCAGATCATGAATTCCAAGTATTTTTTATACGAATTAATTCCTAGTGCCCCAAGAAGTATTATTCTGAGTAGTTAAGATAGATTATGGGTAGAATAATATCCTTAGTAACGAATTTTATCCTTAGCAACCAGAAGCAAATCCTGAAAAGATGTGTATTTCAGTCTTGCAGACAGACATGGGTCAATCTTAATGAACCTATGGTTATTGGTAGGAAATGAAAATCATCCAAAATGATATTGTATAGTATTCCGACAAGAAACAAAAAAACTCAAAAATATACAGCATCTCGATCAACAATCACATGTATTACTGGAAACACATATGTTAAAAACTAGTAAACAATTTTAAATACATATAAATACATACAATTCAAAGGTAGTTCGGTTTTGCTTTATAAGGATCAATCTAATTAAAATTAAATCTCCACACTTGCTCCTCGATTTCATTCGGTCGTATCATGTCGCAGCATCTCGCTGTGACATGATACAACCGCATGAAAAAGAGGAGCAAGTGCAGAGATCTATTTTTAATTAGATTTAGGAATAATCAACAATTGTTAAAATATATCGAAATTAATTCTTCAACAATGCATGAACTTTTAGGTTGCAATTAAGTAGTCACTGCTACTATACTATTACATGTATCTGAACGGTCTTTACTATGATTCTTTTTTCATAGCGATATAGCAAGTTTTAATAAATGTAACATACACGTACATTGTGTACTGTTTAAAAAACAAGAGTATTTATTTTGGAGTGGCAAAAATTGTAGTCTATGCAATGAAAAGTGGATACTGAAGATTATGAAAATTCAATTTTGCCGCTGCCATCCAAAATCATAGGAAGTAAAGTTACGACCTCAGTTTAACACCAGTGATTGTGTGTCTGCATTGTTTTGCAATGATGTAAAGTATCTAAGTAAGAATTAAGATTTTCCGAGCGTTACAATATAAATGTAAGTTCACAGCATAGGGACTCAAGGTCAGGGTGCAAATATCGTCATTCCTCCACAGCACTATCACCATCACTTTCTCTGTCTGTTACTGGCAAATCACTAGCATCTGTGACAACTGACAAGAATTTGGATCCTATAGGCGTAACGAGTGTCGTTTGTACTTATATTCGTAATAATACAATAGGAAGGGAAACCCAGATATGTTTACTGTTCTCTATAATTTCATCTCCAAAGAAGTTAGATTTGTCTATCATATACATTATTTGTATATTATATATACAAATAAATGGAGGCGACAGTTACGACTCGAACTCCGAACTTTTCGATCCTGACTTTAACTGTCCGAATGAGCTATTTCAACCTCATGGATGATCGGTTGACCATATTAATATAAATCTTTACTGCCACTTGTGAATGTCGTCTGTTTACTGGGAGAAGTTATTTTATCCCTAAATCCGATAATTTAAAACTTGTTTTGTCTGCTAATGACTTCACCGCCGTGGTAATGTACAAAAAGGATTGTAATCATCGTATTTTTTTCAGTGTTCTATATAATATCATCTTCACAGACGTTATAATCGTCTTTCAAAAAATACTTATTAAAAAAAAACCTTAAAAACCTTATTGTGAGATTCGAACTCCGACCCTTTCACACTGACTTCAACTATCATGAAGTTATTTTTATCCCTTAATCCGATAATTCAAAACTTGTTTTGTCTGTTAACGACATAACGACTTCATCGTCCTGGTATTGTACAAAAACTCAGTGTTCTATATAAAATCATCTTCACAGACGTTATAATAGTCTTCCATATCATATACATGTATTTATTTATTTTTAAAAGACAAAGAAAAAAAACAATTGGTCTGTGTGAGATTGGAAAACCGTCGATCCAATTGGGCTATGACAACTGGTGTAGAAAATGTGTAAAATATGTATATTAATCTACATTGCATTCGCTAGTGTCGTCTGTCTTAAACTAGACATTGAATGGAAAATTAACTTACTTGGAAGAATACTACGAATATTTTTTATTGTTTTATCTTATATTCGTCTACAATGAAGTTATTCCATCCTTTAATCTGATAATTCAAACATAAGTGAATTCAAAACTTTTCTCGTCTGTTTATAGCTTCGTCCCTATGGTAAAAATGTCAGGTTATTGAACAAAAAACATTGTAAACATAGTAATCTTACTTTAGATTTGAATAAACATTCAAAATCTGAACCAAAATTGACGTTAATGATATAAACCACAACACTTGAAGTTGAAGGAAGAATGCATTGTCCGGCGCGGCTCTGTGCAGAACCTCTTATGATTTATTATTCACCTGAAAAATATGTAAAAATTATTGTTCCGGTGAAAAAAATACTCCATCCAACATTGAAAGCAATTATTTCTATAAATTCTTACCAAATAGTCTTCACACTTCAGGGCTGATAAGGTTTCTTTCCGTCTGCTACGTTTCCATGCATACCGGAAATACAGTCAAGTCCTCTCCTCATACCGATCTTTTGTTAGTGTAACCAAGGAAAACAAACATGTCTTTCGCCGTTTTTTTTTATTTTTAAGTATGAGCGAACCTACGACCCACATCAAGCTTTTACATATAGAAAGACTTAGTTATGGATGCTATCTGTTTTGAATATTTACGCGGGTCATAGGTTCGCTCATACTTTGAAATGCATTTGAACTGCCGAAAAATATGTATTTTTGGCATAATTCTTGAACTGATCACATATTCAGACGTTAATATTGGTATTGAAACAAAGCGTAAATAGAAATTTGAATTGTTTTATTCATAAGTACACATTTCATTACAAAATTAAGCAGAAATTAAGCTTGAAATGTTAAGTGGGATTTTTAATGAAACAGGGGGCCGCTGGCAATAGCTTATCCTACCTTGTCCTTTCTGTGTATATTGTTGACATTGTAACTTAATTTGCTTTACCCATTTACGTTCTTTCAACGACTGAAATACCGACAGTCTTCAGTATTTCTTAAACAACATCCAGATACCATAAACCCATTAAGACCATTCCTTTTCTGTAAAATGTACCGTCCTTTTATTGCGAGGCTTTGTTCATTCATTCCAGTTCTTCATATCTTTTAATAAAAAACGGTTCGTCTCATGACGAAATAAAATAAAAGTGCTATAATTATACACAGAAATACTTGTTTATTTAAAATTTAATTTATCAGACATTTACACACAGACAATTTGAGAATATTAATTTGAAAGTACAAAGAACCTGACGAACTATATAAAATATTAATGTTCATATTATAGTTGTGTGGGTTTTATACATTATCCTTAGATTTCCAATACCAGAAAGAAAACCATCTCTTATATTAATGATGCATCTTTGTAGCATGTGAATAATCATGTTCAAACAATAATCAACCATGATGTTTAATTGCCCGCTTCGACCCCAATCTCAGAAAATTTCATTAGTGTTTCCCTTTACGGGTCAATTTACCACTGTCTTCGATCATTATTAGAAAGTAAATGATTAATTTGCTTGATCTGCACGACACAGCTACTGACCAGGTCAAGAACTGTTAATCCGACCAATAATTGTTTTCTCTAAAAATTAGTTAGCCTCCGAAAGGCGGAATACTTCGGAAATATAATGATGGTGATAAGGACCAAGGGAAATTAATCAAGATATTTTACTGGAATATTATTGCTTTCGGCATATCCTTTAATCTGATTTGCATTTGCCAGTGCAGTTAATTTGTGTAATATATCATATCGTTCTGCTAGTTCCTCTTAAGTAAATCTCTAATGAATTCGTCACCTGTAACTCTATGATAGATTCATATAATGAAAAAGTCATTAATATTTTAAATACATCCTCGTAACTTATTCGAACCACCTCTGGCATTTTCGCTGAATAATTATGTGAATGAATCATTTTGCAATGCTTGGAAATAATTAATCTCTTTTCAGAAATTGTTTAGAAATAATAAATCTCTATTCAGAAAATGCAACAAATATCATGATTGCAAAACCAAGAATTCAATTTAATTGGAAATAAAAAAGAATCGAATTTGATATAAAATGTTTCTATGTAAAATACATTTATATCTCCTATCGTATGATAGCACGCACAAAGTTTTAGTCCCTCGATGTAGTAAACATCGGAAATATTTACTTTTTAACCATAAATTAGATTTAACATCCAAATTATTTAAAGTCTGAAATATATTGTTGATGATATGTTTGTAGTGTTTACGTTGACTGCCTTATATACTTTTCAAAATATTCATAGAGATTACTAAAAAAATATCATGTACTGATTATGCTTATTGGGTTAGGGTTATGGTGTTTAACGTCACTTTCAACAATATTTCAGTTACATCGTGGTCGTCAGTTATATTGGTGGAGTACCCAGAGAAAACCACAGACCTGTCGCAAGGCACTGACAAACTTTATCACATAAAGTTGTATCGAGTACACCTCGCCATGAGCGGATTCGAAGTTACAAATTAAGTGATGATATGCACTGATTGCATGGGTAGTTGTAAATCCAACTACCATACGATCACGACGGTCCCTTTATGCTATTGGTATTTAGCGCCATAATAATAATGCTAAAAAAACATTTATTTCCCGTAAGTCAGTTTTATTGATGCCGGAAAGCCTCAATACCTGAAGAAATATGCCTGTTTTCTGTAAGTGAGTGACAAGTTTTATCTCATAAGATTGAATCAAGTGCACCTTGGTATAGCTTCGGAACTATAGCTCTCATATATAGAGTTCGTCGAATAAGTACTTTGATACCGTTGGATAAAAATATTGTTCTACAAGCCTCCATGGTTAATTTTCTTTAAATATTTATATTTGCGTCCTAAGATAGAATGCATATTTATGGTTTTTAACTCAGCCATCGTATCTATGAGAAAGGTATTGAAATATAGAATGGACTTCGGAAAACCCGACACGTAATTTCCGAATAAGCATGTGCAAAATAAAGTTCCGTCCGAAGTCGATTCTATATTTCTATACCAACAGCAATACGATCACAGTCAATCGTACACCACAGAATAAGATGTATTGTTGTACATTATCACTTAAGATTGTATATAGCTAGTAGTTAGCCTATGGTTTCTATCAGTAGATATCACATGGTCAAATCAAAAGGGATGAGCTTTAAGTCTCCGTTAGCATTCTCTGATTTTACTCGAAAGGAGCGACAGTCACATGTTAGCCTCTGGTTTAAAGAGGTTTTTATGCTATAAGATAAGTTTGAAGGTACTAAAGTTATAATTAGAAGCAGTTTTCATTATTATATATAGTGGGGAGTTGTTACTTACACATTAGGTACGAATGATATGATCAGAAAGATATATTACCAATAAGTGAATTTCATACGCAATTTTTAATAAGTCACAGTTTGTAGATGTTACTGAAGTTTTGTACATTAGCTATAATGAGCAATGGTTAATTTGTGTAGTTAATACCGTGTATAATTGTACTGGTAATTAGTATGTATTGAGATGCATTCTTGGGGAAGTGAACATTCAATTACACATTGATTATTTACAAAGATATTAGCGGAATGTGCGTATCTTAATATTGAGCTTGATATTAGAAAAAAAAAAAAAAAACCTAAAAAGCCACTTTTTATTGAAATGTATGTACCACTGTACCAAGCCAGAAACGTGAACGATCATTTATTTGTGTTTCGGACATCGGTTTTGCCTCTTATTAAAACATTTCTATTGGATTTTAGAACTGTCTCGACAGTGTGATATTTTTGTTCACTTTTATTAACTAGATTGCAGTCCATGCTTTGGCTCAAAACACCTACCCTATATCGTGATGAGATCCCATCGGTTTGCTGTTTCTGATTAACTTGCAAATATAGTTGCTATTTACAAAGGAGTAATTTTTTCTTCTGATTAATCATTGAAACATGCTGTTCAGCAAGTAGCACAACTGGCACAACTGGCTCACCCATTATTTGGCGACACTATATAACTATTTTAAAACAAGTTCAAAATTTAACGTGTTGAAGCTTTTCTTGGAAAAAAAAACATTGGATGTTTAACGTCTATTACTGTAATAACTCGAATATACAAACTGTATGTTATTACTCATCAGGGATATTTTATGTACTTTTTGGAACAAGAAATGCCCTGTAACACTGATATAGTCCCCCAAACTAATTATTTATTGCTAATAAAATTTCCAATATTCATTCTGTATGTTATTCGAAGTTGGATTGTAATTTTAGAAAACTTAATTTACAGATTGTTGCAGAAATAAAATAATAGGAATGTTATTTATTTTATGTACGTTTTAGAACAAGAAATATATAAAAACAAACAAACAAAAAAACACATATATTTTCTCAAACAAATGCATATTTGCTTATAATATTTCCAATATGCATACTGTATGTTATTATATATTATCAGCCTTAAAATGGGAGACATAGACACTTAAAGGGTAGTGAATCAATTGTACGGTGACAGCGAAGCTGGAACCGTACAATTGATTCACTACCTTTTAAGTGTCAATGTCTCCCATTTTAAGGCTGATGATATTTGTGTATGAACTTGATTGCACAAAATTGTATTGTTTTGTGTGCTAAACCCAATGCGTTGACCGATATAGGTTGATCTCTGTGTTTATTGAATTTTTTTGTGTAGCTATAAATAAAAGAATTTGTTTAACTGTTTGGAGGCGTGGCTAATTACTATAAACTTCATTCATAGTGTAGCTATAAATAAAAGAATTTGTTTAACTGCTTGGAGGCGTGGCTAATTACTATAAGGTTCATGCATAACTAAGGCTTTTAAAAGATTTTCCCATCCTACAACATATTTTCTGTATACACATTGTCTGTTAAAATGGCGACTATAGACAATGAAAAGATCTCATTTGAGGTCAAGTTCATACAATCGTTGTTGGTATATAACATTAGAAAACATAATGTATAGGATAACATTAGATAGTTTACTCATGTTAGATAATTTATTAGTAAGAAAGGACATGGATGTAAATGAACATGAGAGACGAACATTACATTTAGACACAAATTAAAATAAGGAACATCACCTTCATTGCTGTTCTACATTTCATAGTCACGGTAGGGTCGTCTTCAACAATAAGGATACCTTTATCGTAGTTAAATTTATTTAAAGTTGTATCCCTGTCTGGCTGTCTGTCTGTGTTTTAGGTAATTGGATTGGCATTTGTGCGTTTCGGGTAATTGGATTGAATGTTGTTACTGTCAGTCGGTGTGTGCCTCGGGTAATTGGATTGAAAGGTTTGTCCGTATCTGTCTGTGTGCATTGGATTGACAGTTATGTCAGTGTTTCTCTGTTAGCGTTTTGGGTATTTGGATTGACAATTTTATCTACGTGAGTGTGCGTATTATGTAATTGCATTGACAATTATATCAGTGTATGACGTTTTGTCTTTGCAGTAATTGGATTGACATTTGTGTCAGAGTTGTCAGTGTGTTGTAAGAAATTGGTTTACAATTATGTCGGTGTTTGTCTTCATTTTAGATAATTGGATAATATATAGTTATTCAGAACACCAAAAGATCATGTATTCTATATTCTATTTTTATTATGTAATTAAAGTTTATTTTATTGCAGTGATATTTTTAACTTGTTCATTGTACCTATCAATTTTTACTGGTCGTGTTTAAAATTCTCACACATTTGAAGAGATGAAGACAAGATAGAAATGTGTAGAAATATTTGTGACATGTACAATTTACGTCAAGCAGTTATGTCATCAGCCATCAAAGGATTCCATTTGACTTTGATGTTTTACTCAAGCCATGTCAGACATACACTGGAAAAAATATAAAGAAAGGAACGACAGTCAAGATATTTCCGATACTTCCGTTCTGTTGAACAGTAAATGTGTGAGAATATGACTAATCCATTTCTAGTTATTGACTTTGGTCTAAGCTCACTGTAGGGGATCTCTCTACGTTCAATACCTGAATGTGAAAACTACAGATAAAGTACACTTTATGTGTCAGAATGTAATGCTTAATTAAACTGTTTGATTATATTCTGTAATGACGAATGGATTTTTAGTCATAAGTATTCGTGCGATTAGATGAAGTCATAGAAAGTTTGAAGGTCATTGATGTCCTGAGATTGAGGTATAAAGTTTAATTGGAAAAGTGGTTAACAAATAGTTTGTCTCTTAATGAATAATCAACATAAATAAAATGCTATATTTAAACATGAATGTAAACAAATAACAGATATAAATAAAACATTTTATGTTGTTATGAAAACAAGCGTCATGCTAGGAGATATAAAAACAATTCCATCATATTTTATTCTTTGTTGTTTTTACTCAAGTATCAGCTGTAGGATAACCAACCATCTATTAAACACAAGGGCATCACTAAACTAATGTAGGACAACACATAACCTTTCATTGGGGATTTCTAAAACGTCATTTTGATCAAAAACAGTCTACTTACCTCAAAGTAAATCACAAAATTTGCAATCTAAAAAAAGAAAAAAAAAAAAAAAAAAAAAGACTATAAAAAGTACAAAAATGTAGATTATTATTATTGCCAGGAGAAACATTTACCAATGGATGTCCACTATCTTATTCTAATCTTTGAAGAGAACTGTTTGTCGATGGATTCCGCTAATTTGTTATAATCGGTTTAACTTTGAAGAGAAACGTTTATAAATGGATTCCGTTGTGAGTTAGAATCCCTCATAGGAGCGGTGTACTCGATACAACATTATGTGATAAAGTTTGGTAGTTACTTGCGGCAGGTTGGTAGTTTTCTCCGGATACTCCGGTGTCTTGTTTGTTCTTCGATAAAATAACCACAATATTACAATGATATAATTTCAACGACGTTTATCCCATGCGTATCAAATGATTGGTTTTCTTAAAAGTACAATACGAATAAGTGTACAAATGTAAACCTTTCGTGAACCATTTTGTAAATATGTGTTATAGTATTGGTGTCCCAATAACCGAGGGAGAAACTACAAGATTATGTTATTTAGGTTTGATTGATAGACACTTAATACATGCTGAATAAATACAAGAAGATAAAGTTTCGGAATTAAAATATAAGACTGATTTCACACATAACAGCAAAAAGGTCACCCTTACTGGTTATCAATCGTTATATTTGGGTCGTTGACCCTCTGTACAAAAGCATTGCACTCATAGTAGGCCATTCAGCAGATATATTTAGCTTTCTGCTGGTAGTGCGTCAAGACTTTATCACGTTGACAGTGTTACACAAGGAATGGATGACGATTTGCTAACCTATAAATTGTTTAAGACCAATTTAATGACAGTAGTTGATGCTAGCTATTGATTTTAGACCAAGTTATAAGTTTGACTTGTGTATCGAAAGTGATAGAGGTGACGCGAAAGAACGTGTCATTTTATTTTAATGAGAAATGGACATATTTAACGTGGTTAACAAGACAGTATTGTTCTAATATAATTAAGAAATATTTGAAATTTTTCAACAGGTTATACGATATAACCTGGTTTGCAGCAGTTTACGCTTGATAAACCGCGAAGTGTTTTATGAATAACGTAACCTGTTCAAAACCAGGTTATTATACAAGTATAACCTCTTTAAAAATTTCAAATATTGCTTATAATTTTATTTTTACAACAAAATGTAATGATTCCTCGATTATTTCATGTGACTATTTGAATTTGTCGTTGGCGAATGAATACGTTGGTGACGTCACAATACCAACCTAAGTTATCAAGTATAGCCAAAATGTTCTCCAGGCGGACCAGCCAATCAGATAGCAGTATTCAAATCAAATTATTTCAGGATATTACTTATTTGGATACGTTGTTGGAATATATTTTTGAAAAAAACAACAGAACAGGATTATTCATCATTCGAAAAATGGTCACTTGTATGAATAAAATGTATACTCGGGTAAATTCACTAAAGCATAAAATATCCATTATGAATTACAAAATTATTTACAACTAAAATTACAAATACATTTTTTTCAATATCATATGATGTGTTGTTTAACAGTAACACGATGAGTGCCACTAGTGGAGCAGGAACTGCCTACCATGTGGAGCACTTGAGTTCATTTCATGTTTTAGTAGGGTTCTCGATGCTCAGTCTATAGTTTTCTACACATTGTTTGTCTTTTTCCCTTTTTCTTTTGTCATTGTAGTGTCTGTCCTACTTCGCATTACGGTTTCTGATTACCCCCTTTAGTATCATCAAACCTTTCTTACAGTGTGTACATTTATTAACTTGTGAGGTGCATTATTCAGATATGTATATACACTTTACAATGTATAGATTGAATAGATTCTAACAACATGTATTCATTCAGACTATGTGATGCAACATTATGTGATAAAGTTTGGTAGTTACTTGCAGCAGGTTGGTAGTTTTCTCCGGATACTCCGGTGTCTTGTTTGTTCTTTGATAAAATAACCACAATATTGCAATGATATATTTTCAACGACGTTTATCCCATGCGCATCAAATGATTGGTTTTCTTAAAAGTACAATACGAATAAGTGTACAAATGTAAACCTTTCGTGAACCATTTTGTAAATATGTGTTATAGTATTGGTGTCCCAATAACCGAGGGAGAAACTACAAGATTATGTTATTTAGGTTTTATTGATAGACACTTAATACATGCTGAATAAATACAAGAAGATAAAGTTTCGGAATTAAAATATAAGACTGATTTCACACATAACAGCAAAAAGGTCGTCACCCTTACTGGTTATCAATCGTTATATTTGGGTCGTTGACCCTCTGTACAAAACCACTGCACTCATAGAAGGCCATCCAGCAGATATATTTAGCTTTCTGCTGGTAGTGCGTCAAGACTTTATCACGTTGACAGTGTTACACAAGGAATGGATGACGATTTGCTAACCTATAAATTGTTTAAGACCAATTTAATGGCAGTAGTTGATGCTAGTTATTGATTTTAGACCAAGTTATAAGTTTGACTTGTGTATCGAAAGTGATAGAGGTGACGCGAAAGAACGTGTCATTTTATTTTAATGAGAAATGGACATATTTAACGTGGTTAACAAGACAGTATTGTGCTAATATAATTAATGGAATATTTGAAATTTTTCAACAGGTTATACGATATAACCTGGTTTGCAGCAGTTTACGCTTGATAAACCGCGAAGTGTTTTATGAATAGCGTAACCTGTTCCAAACCAGGTTATTATTCAAGTATTACCTGTTTAAACATTTCAAATATTGCTTATAATTTTATTTTTACAACAAAATGTAATGATTCCTCGATTATTTCATGTGACTATTTGAATTTGTCGTTGGCGAATGAATACGTTGGTGACGTTACAATACCAACCTAAGTTATCAAGTATAACCAAAATGTTCTCCAGGCGGACCAGCCAATCAGATAGCAGTATTCAAATCAAATTATTTCAGGATATTACTTATTTGGATACGTTGTTGGAATATATTTTTGAAAAAAACAACAGAACAGAATTATTCATCATTCGAAAAATGGTCACTTGTATGAATAAAATGTATACTCGGGTAAATTCACTAAAGCATAAAATATCCATTATGAATTACAAAATTATTTACAACTAAAATTACAAATACATTTTTTTCAATATCATATGATGTGTTGTTTAACAGTAACACGATGAGTGCCACTAGTGGAGCAGGAACTGCCTACCATGTGGAGCACTTGAGTTCATTTCATGTTTTAGTAGGGTTCTCGATGCTCAGTCTATAGTTTTCTACACATTGTTTGTCTTTTTCCCTTTTTCTTTTGTCATTGTAGTGTCTGTCCTACTTTACATTACGGTTTCTGATTACCCCCTTTGGTATCATCAAACCTTTCTTACAGTGTGTACGTTTATTAACTTGTGAGGTGCATTATTCAGATATGTATATACACTTTACAATGTATAGATTGAATAGATTCTAACAACATGTATTCATTCAGATTATGTGATGCTAAACAAATGATGACATAATGCGACCATATTCATGTTTTTTTTTCGTTTTTTTTTGATAATATTCAAGTAGAGTTATATATATATATACCTTACAAAGCATAATATTGGAGATATATGGTTGATGGTTATCAACGTATTTATATAAATACTAGGAACAGATTTGATCTGCGTACGTACTTTTTTGTGGTGAATTTTGTTCAATTTTCGAAACTATTCCCGGTGTTCAAGATGTATCCTATGAAAACAGGTAATATTAGACCAAATGACAAGCACTGGTTAAACACGGAAATGAGACTAACTATATTTTGACTAAGTAGGGATAATGCGTAGAAAGATCAAGTTAATTATATGATATATCATGCGCGTGAACAAATCTTCAATAGTGCTAAAACATCACTTGTTAAAGAAGGCAAGTGAAATCCAAAATGAAACAATTAACTATAGCAAGCTATAGTCAAATTACAATATTTCTAATAAGATAAAGCACGTCACGGTATGAATCAATGTACGATACATTACCCATTATTTCCTAGTCTTTAGAAACATGCTATACTGAGCAGGGAGTAGTTGCAGATCAGATCGTTCAAACTATAAACTAATTCCACTTCTAAGCTCAGCTCATCCCCGATTTCTAGTGGGATTCGTGTTGCTCAATCATTATCCCCGATTTCTAGTGGGGTTCGTGTTGCTCAATCATTATCCCCGATTTCTAGTGGGGCTCTTGTTGCTCAATCATTATCCCCGATTTCTAGTTGTGTTCGTGTTGGTCAATCACTATTGTTTCTCTGTGGTTTTTATCGACCACTGTATGTCTCTTTGTCCTTCTGTGCTTGCCATTGTATTGTCTGTGTTCCGATTTCCAATTCTGACTACCACTTTGGTATCATCAGTTTGTTTCATATCTGTACAGCCAAATAAAGAGAACTGCAATGAAACAGATAATATATATTAGCGTGGTTTGACAAGAATGCATTATTTAATGCGAAACCACTATATTTTGGAAAGTGCTCATATATAGCGTTTTTAATCTATATATTTTATTATTTGCAAACCGGAAACCGGATATTGACTCTATGCTTTTACCGGAAAAGTTATCGTACTTTGTTATTAATCTAAGATGGCGACTATTTTACAAAATCATTCAAGCCATTTCAAGTCATTATTTGAATGGCGTGTTTTGTCACACCATCTAAAGTAAAGTACAAATTAAAGTAGATTATGTTCTTCATTATTAGAAAACACTATACCAAGCCATATCATTTTATAACGAGATATATTCAACAATTTATAAAATATTCTGTCAATAATTAAGATGACTTCCCAATGAATCACCGTACTTGGTAAACTTCACAACCGGAAACACGATACTTTCTCTTTTACAGCTATTTGTATCACGGTTTAGTAAGTTATATTAATCCATTCTTTGAGCGTACCTGATGAATGTTATTCCAGAAACGCGTCGTGCGTATTAAATTTGATCTTTACGTTTTTGTTATTCCAATAGACTTTGGTCTAAAAAATATAATTTGAAATAAAAACATTGCTTACGCACTTTGGTGTACATTTATATCTAGCAGTTCAGTGTGTTTATATTCGCCTTTGCATTTTACATTTATGGCAAATTCCTGGTCGAATAGTTTGTTTCAAGCTTATGCATTCGGCTAGCTCTTAGTTGCACACTTATAGCGATGAACTGAAATAATGTTGTCATGGCTGAACATAGAGCTATACAATTATTGTAGACTGTCAGCTATTTATGTATTGACCGATATCGAAAATGATAAAATCATGGAATGTTGGATCCAGGGATATATTTCGTGTAAATTAGTGAATACTTTCGGGATAGTGTTCACTGGAGTTATAAAAACGAACATCCTGAATTTTATTATTCGGGTAATTAAAATGTTAGGAACAAATAATTATTCTGTAATCAAAGAAAGCAAACACGCTATAGTACCATTTTATGTAAGATGAAGTCCAATTAATTTAAGAGAACAGTACAAAAAAAACTACAACACAAAATAATGAACAAAAGAGCGAAACACTCAAAACGAAATGATATAAGAATACTGTTAGTATCTGCTTTTCTGCTTGAAAAATAAGTTTTAACTACCATAGTGAAATGCTTTAGAACTCGTTTTACTATAAGTTTGTGTCTACATGTGTGGTTTAAAAAGTATGATAATAAAATAACTATTGAAGAAGAAGTAGGTACTCGACACAAACGAATCAACAGAATAATATTGATTTGTTGAAAGCAGCAGTGAGTTATGATTTTCTTTGTCCTAGCAGTATAGCGGTCTTTAACCAACATATTCTACATACTAGGCTAGTAGTCAGTTAATCGGTTAACTGCCAGCATTTAGGTGACTTTGTCAGCATACTGTCTACATGTCATATTACGTTTTGGATTGTGTATGGTCATAAAGTGAATATAATTGTTTTTTTTATCTGCATTGTCGTTTAAGGGAAGTTGATGGATCTAATTATCTGTATTAAACTGGACACATTGGTCTGCCTTTACCAAGGACTTGGATTTCCCATGGTATATTTCGTGGTGTTTTGTGGGNNTTTTTTTTTTTTTTTTTTTTTTTTTATTTATTACTTTTTTTTTTAGTGATTTGATATTATACGTAGTTGTTCCCTTTGGTGATATTGGTGGAGTTCTTGTCCACCACTGTTAAACTTTTCTTTTCATAATTGAGTACAAAAATCGCACTCGAATATTTTATGTTTATACAAGCATGTAAAAGGACAACTTGATAGGAATTGTCGTTGGTAATGCGTTACCTGCCAAACCTAGCCATTTTTTCCCTCTTGCTTCTGATAATCGAAACATTCGTGCATAGACCGATTCCAGTGCCACCTTTTTACATACATTATTTATCACTTGAAACTTGTTCTCGTCATAAATCTAGCTGAAATACTGCTCACATAACGTAAAACAACAATGTATTAATCAGTCAATTAGTTAGAAGTAAATTAGATATCTACGTTTTTACTAGAAAATATTCATCACCTCTAATGGTGTAATTTGTAAAGAACAATGCGGTGAAAGAAAATAGACGTTTAATGGTGATTTTGTTAACAAAGAAATTGAACAGTTAATTTTTGATGATTATATCATTAAACACTGGTGCATGTTCTTTATTTTAAAGCATCCAGATGCTAAATTATTGATATATGTAAATTTTATAGCATTCCATTACTAAGGTTATTAAATACGTCATTATTATTTTATTACATCTCCAAAAGTTTTTAAAACAAACACATTGTTTTGTAGTTTCAATTGTCTGTCCTCGTAATCAAGAGGAATTTTAAATAGGAATCATCAATTGGAGTTTTAATTGACACATCAGAGATATAGCATTTAAAAAGTACTTGCGTAACCTAGCCATTCCCGACTCTCTCCAGCCTTGAATCATGAAATTTATGTTCTGTTTTATCAAGAACCAGAAATACATTTTATAGATAAACAATTGATTCTACTACATGAAAACTTTCCTATAAAGAATGAATAATAAATACACTACTGATTCCTATCTGTATGTTTTATATCTTGTCAGAGGAAATCAATCGTTGCTGACGACGGTAGATGAACTTTGTTGTTGCAGAAAAATTAAATGAAGCTTGACCGAGATAAAACAATGAATGGCCATTTAATTCAGGTGTAGCAACTAAAATATAAATTAAACACGAGCAATGAAGAGTTGGAATTGTTTCGTATTTATCTATATTAAAAATCTTTGACAATAAAGCATGACTATAATAGCTTCACTTGAATTATGTCTGTTAATTATAATATACATCACATTTATAAAATCTTCTCTAGCAGCATCACAGTAATCTAGAATCTACATTGCATTTGTTATAGGTTCTCTGGGAGACTTACTGTAAGCTAATATTTACATACATTTACAATAGCCAGAGATGACATTACATACATTCGTTATACCCATACTGTAAGTTTGATGAAAAGTCAAATGTCCAAGAACAATTGACATGTCTTTTCCATGGTATGATACATGTTTGATTGACCTTAAACACCGTTGTGAAAATAATAGGGCAATTGCTAATGACAATGAAAAAACTTTCGTCTAAAGCTTCGTGAAGGGATTTATGTCTTCTATAGCTTCGCCGAGCTCATTCGACCAATACATTTCAAGGTTGAATTGAAAAAAAAACAACAAATAATGAGGACCCTTAGGGGCTTCCGACATATTTTTGAAGTGAGATATGGTTCATAACATAACTGCCGTATCATGTTCCTAACAATTCCATCCTTTATTATTTTCTGCACCTCTTGCTCTTTTGAAGTTATTTAGTAGTTAACAAGTCAAAGTTTGAAATCTAGGACGTGATCTTGATGTTGACCTTTTCATTTATCCCAAAGACAAAGGTTAAGAAGACCATAGGCTAAAACCCTATAGGTGTATATAGTTTATGGCTTTTGTACTTTGATCAACTGTTACAACAACAGCTTTCACGCCTACACCCGATATGAAGACACAGTAATCTTTCTATGTATTCGAGTTCCAAGCATTCTTCACGATTTGATTTTTTGCAGCTATCTAGTTTAATTTCCGAGTTATTAAGATTACAATATTCAAGCCCAAAGTACAAGGTTACCCATGAATTTTGAATTGAAACCATTTTCTAGATTAGATACTGTGAACTTGTTTAGTGCTGAAGGCATTTGAAAGTTTTAGGGTTAGGGTCATGGTCTTTAACGCCACTTTCAACAATATTTCTGTTATATTTTGGGAAAGTTTTATGGGGAAAGCTTAAGTATATTCCTTATAATTTTTGTTTTACAACAAATTTTCATGATTCCTCGACTTTTATTACGATTGTTTCGTGTGACTATTTGATTTTGTCGTTGGCGAATGAATATGTTGATGACGTCACAATACCAACCCAGGTTATCAAGTATAAACAAAATTTTCCCCAGACGGATCAGCCGATCAGATTGCATGATTCTAATCAAATTAAATTATATAACATTTATCATAGCTTCTCTTTGAATCTATTGTTGATTTGTTCTACGAGAATAGAATTCTGATATCAATAACGCATCAAGGTGAAGCCTGAAATTGGAGTTGCGATGAGAAACAATTTCAAACAAAGGTATGTTTTCTAGGGAATTGTCCAGGCGACCTCGTTGATGTAAATATTACGCCACATAGTTACACAAATCATCGACATTTGTTTCAAATCATCACGTTTAACGATTGATAATTAGGAAATAACTATAAAAATTTTAAGCTTTGTCGACTTTAATCACTAATTTTACATAGTTACGATTATGGTGAAATTCAAAAAATGTTTTTATTGAATATTAAATTGGTCTAACATTGCCATAACCTGAAATTCTGCGGAATATATTTGACGTATTTACTTCATTAACCTCATGATAAAGAGACGATGCCATATATTTTCCTCCGGGTTAAAACATAAAACACAGGGCGTTTTTTTTTTTCATTAACTTAATGCTTCGAAAGTAAATGGAAATTCATTAAAACTAGATCTAGAGGGCGATGCTCTTATACTGTATCAACCGATGTGATCTTAAGAATTCAATATGGTGGTCCATTTATATTAGAACTCTTAGGTACAACGTCTTCCGCAAAATTTGATCCGATCTTCTTTTTTTTTTACAATGCACCAAAATTGCTTTAGAATAGATCTTATCTGTAAAGATGTAAGCCAAATGTTACAAATAATCAATAAATTACATTGTATGTAAGAAATTACATTGCAATCCTAATATATTCTCAATAAACCTGGGTAACTAAAGAGTAAAAAAGAGCTATGAAAAGTTTTAAGATAACAAAAATGTAATCATTAACCGTAAATTGTAGAAAGACAGACAATACAATGGCCAAACAAACGGACAAACAACGATATACAAAACATTATACAGAAAACTAAAGATCAAGTAACACGAACCTCAACAAAAACCGAGGGTGAACTCATATATATTGTTTCACAGCATACATGACTGCAAGCTAGGTGAATCAAATACGTATATACAATATAACAAGTATATTATAGCAACTCTGCAAACCAGAGTGCCTAGGTTACAAAGTAATATTTTAATATTATCTATTCTCTACAAGCGAGCTGACAACCAGTAAGTACACAACATGTCCTCATCATCAATCAATCAAAGACAAACACCGTGCGACTACGATATGTAAATACCGTAAACACTAATATTTTTTTCTTATTTTCAATTATTCATGTAACATTCTCTACCAACCAGTTTTAGAAATACTAGTATGACTGACTGTTAGTAACGAGGACAAAATACTTTGTAGGCTATATTCTCGATAAGTTTGACTCAAACTAAAAGTAACAAAATACTTATAAACTATCTGCTCTATAAACATGACTGCTATTAGGGGTAATAAAACAAGCTATTTCCCACTTACTGTTGTCTAGCGTCTTCTACCAATAAGAATTGTTTATGTTTGGTATCACACCGAAGAGGAATTCAGTAGGTGTAATGAATGACATCACACATGTCTGCTAAGATGGCAAGCTCCGAATTCTTGCAGATGACTGTTATAATAGTACTTAATGCGTCTTTCGTTTAATAATCAAACTAGAAATTAGTTCATATTCTTAGTATATTAAACAAATGACATTGAATTTGTAACGATTTCTTGCAGATGCAACGATGCAACAAATTTGTTTCCACCAACATATCAAATATGTATATACATTTATATAACTGTGTATAATTGATGTTCTCTCTTTAGAAGCAATTACTGTCTGTAAATAACTTGGTTAATGGCCTATTATATAATTTCAGCTACTTTTCGTCAAATTTTAATTTTTCCAATATTCGTAAATCGTATTCAGTTGTGATTTACATTGCCACATAGTGTTTGTATTAACAAATTGCTATAACATAGCATATAAACGAGTTAATTTTCCAATGGTCTGACACATCAAAGCTGACTTTAAAACAGCTACGACGTATCACAACATGATATAGAACAAAGCTGACTTCAAAACAGCTACGACGTATCACAACATGATATAGAACAAAGCTGACTTTAAAACAGCTACGACGTATCACAACATGATATAGAACAAAGCTGACTTTAAAACAGCTACGACGTATCACAACATGATATAGAACAAAGCTGACTTTCCAATCTCTTGGCTTTCTACGTACACGATGAATGTTATTTCAGAAATGTGTCGTGCGCTCTAAATTAGATATCTACATTTGTATTACTATCACTGGAGCGATACCTCTGGTAATGGACTAGTAGTCCCCGATGGTATCGTCCGCCCAATAGTCGGTGTTTCTATCACTGGAGCGATACCTCTGGTAATGGACTAGTAGTCCCCGGTGGTATCATCCGCCCAATAGTCAGTGTTTCTATCACTGGAGCGATCCCTCTGCTAATGGACTAGTAGTCCCCGAGGGTATCATCTGCCCAATAGTCAGTGTTTCTATCACTGAGTCGATACCTCTGCTAATGGACTAGTAGTCCTCGAGGATATCATCCGCTCAATAGTCAGTGTTTTGGCAATGACATGGCTTATTAGAGAACTCCACAGTTCCTAAATAATGTAATTACCAGTAAATCTAAGGTTCTCCTCCCTTAGGCTGATTTTGGCAATACTGTTAATGCTCTTTGGTTTGCTTGCTCCTAAAGACGTGTAAATTATTTGGCTTTCCAATCTTCTGATTATGACCATACATGATGAAGATTATTCCAGAAAGGCTCCGTGTGCACTACATTCGATATGTACGTTTTTATTCTAAAGAATGAGCAAAGCAAGTGTAGACAAAACTGATACAATTCAAATACTTATAATTACATGTTTGCAAGTCCAGGCGACCATCGGTTCGTTTTTATTAATATTGGTTTAATTGTTGACCATCATTGTCAAACTTTGCTTTGCATTATGCATTACAACCTACAAAACAACACCAAGAGGTTGAAAGAACAATACAAAGACAATAGATCACAAAGATAACAAAACAACAATACAAAGACAATACAACACAAAGATAACAAAACAACAATAACAATACTATACAACACAAAGATAACAAAACAACAATACCAATACTATACAACACAAAGATAACAAAACAACAATACCAATACTATACAAAACAAAGATAACAAAACAACAATATCAATACTATACAACACAAAGATAACAAAACAACAATACCAATACTATACAACACAAAGATAACAAAACAACAATACCAATACTATACAACACAAAGATAACAAAACAACAATACCAATACTATACAACACAAAGATAACAAAACAACAATACCAATACTATACAACAGAAAGATAACAAAACAACAATACCAAGATACTACAACACAAAGATAACAAAACAACAATACCAATACTATACAACACAAAGATAACAAAACAACAATACCAATACTATACAACACAAAGATAACAAAACAACAATACCAATACTATAGAGCACAAAGAAACCCCCAAAACAATATCGATATAGCATATATTCGTCAACATCCATTACGTCTTAGCGATAGCGTTTCAGGTACATTATATGGTTTCCAAGGATGAATGTGTTCATTTTACCCGTCAGAACAAGGAAACGACATTAATTTTGTAAGCCGTAATATGACTTAAAACCAATGCCATTTTTAATCATATGAATTACCTGATATATATTTTCGGTTCCAGCATATTCATAGCCTGGTGTTCCCGGCTGGGCGTATATTAAAGAATACAGTATTATTCTATAAACCATAATATTGGTTAATCCAGAAGGATATGAATCTCGTCCACCACGTGATATCAGAGCTATAACGATTAGTAGGGAAAGATGTAGATCGCTTTCCCACCTCAACATTATAAGCTATTTACGTTCCTATCCGTAGATATGGAGATTTTGAAACCCTGAGGGAGCCAAGTACATCCTGAGGCGCAGCCGAAGGTGTACAGGCTACTGAAGGGTGTTATAATCTTCATATCTACGGATGGGAACGTAAATAACGAATTTATCCCCGGTTATAGTAAAAAATAAGATATTTTGGACCCTGGTGGGCCACGTAAAAGTGACGCTTTCTTTTTTTTTTTTGGAAAGAATAAGTAAAAAATATGAAAGTTTCGAGTGTTTTTTACCCAGTGTAGGGTACTACCTTTGGTAGAACCCTACAGTTGATCAAATTAACAGCTTTCTATTCAAATTTTAGGCAAAATTAACTAAATTTGATTTTGGAGCATAACGTCACGAGCTTTGACGTCATATTATCCCCGTTTTGAAAATTATAGCAACATTTGATTGGCTAAGTGGCTAGTTACACCCGGTAATATGGCCTAGCAACACCCGGGAATGTGGGTTTTTTATGGCCGGGATTACAACCAATCAAAAGTTGTTATTAATTTCAAGCCGTGGATAAGGGGATATATCGCTTTACCTAGACGTGTATGTATCTCATCTTGAAGTCAACATTGTGCTATCCGGAAAGATATGTATCTCTTCATATGTCAACATATAGTGGTTTATGAGATTAAAGGTATATATTTAAGGATAAAGGTTCTGAACTCTAACAATTGGTTTCTCAGATGTATAATGTATATTTATTCTTAATGAAATCAAACGCAAATAGTAGACTATGCTTGTATTTGAGCACAACTAGATGAGTGTCCTTTTGAAGAAGTGCATCTCCAAGTGGACAATCCGTATCTTGTCTCTATAACACAGAGTTCCCCTGTGGCATATAATATTACGCCGATGTTCTATCTGCCCACAATCATGTTTTAAAAAACCTATACTCCAATTAACTTTGAAAAATTGAAATTTCTCTCTCACACAACCGGGAGTTAAAATTTCATAAGATCAGATGCGACCTGCATACATCAATGAATTGCCTCATCAGCATCAGATATAATTATGACAAAGTATCAGTTGATGAGACGAACAGTAGTAATTATTGAGTCAGCAACTTTAAGCATCATATTTATGTGATGTAAATTTCAATCTTTATATACCAATTCTTATTTTAATGTTTCATATCAAACAGAAATTAAATTTGACCTACTAGAACATTAGATTAGATACAGCATAAAAATCTCATTATGTAGGTTAAAACTGAGAAAATGTGAAACTTTGACGTTAGGAAAACATTAGAGGCAATCAAGTGAAGATTTACCAGCATATCATTGATTCAAGATGAATATGAAGGGTCAAGATAACATTAGAGGCTATCAAGTGAAGATTTACCAGCATATCATTGATTCAAGATGAACATGAAGGGTCAAGATAACGTATTGATTTATATACACTGATATTTTATAGATGTTTTTTCTGTAAATTGTGTTCTTGGATCCCTACATGGACCAAATTTTACTGGTGATTCTATACCAGCACCGGTTTATAGTATGCATCTTATCATATAGGGGCCGTCGTGGTCGTGATTGTATGGTAGTTGGATTTACAACAACTTATGCAATCAGTGCCTATCACCACTAACGTTGTGAAGGTGTACTCGATACAGCGTTATAAAACTGACCACCAGTATATAACTGAGATATTGTAGAAAGTGACGTTACCCACCATAACCCTAACACAATTCCTCTTAACAAGTATCTGTATATGTTGATACAATAATCATGTTTCAAATCCTTTACACGCATTGATAAATGTTGAAGCACTGCATTTTGAAATTACTTGAAAGCATTGGTATATAGCGTTGCAATTTTTATCCACGTAGTGATATGTGTTGATACCAAGATCAACAATTATCTTTTGCAAACTTCCGTTATATTGGATGTATGTGTCAATATATACGGAATTTATTTAAATATCTGTCTTGATCTGCATCTCATCTATCCAAAGTTGCTTGTAGTAAAGGATATCACTGACATTCAAAGATATTTTTGTTATTGAAATTTACAGATATCATTTTAAGGCTTATGTTCTTCTACTTCAGTTATTGGTAACATTTTAGTATTCCTCGTTATGCCTTTTTGTGTTCTGGTCCCAAAAAAGTATTTGATTTTCGAATTTTCTGGCTCTAGCGGGCCTGATGACGGCGATTCCAGAAACTCACGGTGCATACTAAGATACGAAGAGTTTGAAGATACCAAAGGGGCAATCAGAATACGCATATCGAAGAAGAACAGACAATGGTCAAAAGAAAAAAGACAAAAGGATAAATAACGATCTACAAGACATACACATAAAACTAAAGATCGAGTAAAACGAACCACACTAAAACTGGGGGTGAACTCAGGTGCTCCGGAAGGGTAACCAGTTCCTGATCCACTAGTGTCACCCGTCGTGTTAATCTAGTTACAAACCCGGTAATAAGCCGTGAATGAGGAAAGAACCGAGAAGTGTTTACGACAAGTGGAACATATCCGCGGTCATTTGTGACACATATATTCCAAGACGGTCAACCAAATCATGGTGGCGACCGTAAAATTATCGAAGTGATGACTTCAACTTTACCAAAAGAAACCCAACCCTTTATTCAGTAGCCTCTTTGTTAGCAGCAACCCTCTATCAAGGAAATCCTGATAGGAACCACAAGCTCTGGAATATCGTATCAACTGAGAGATATATACTCTATATTCGGGTGTTGCTACATATAAATGGAAAGTTCACAATGGGAAAATTGAAATCATCTCTTTTGTCGTAAAGTTCTTAACCACCCCATATTGTCGATTTTGAGATGTAGGTCAAGGTATGAAGCAGGCAAAGCATAACATTCAAACAGTACTACATGCAATATAAGTCAAATGAATCCATTGGCGTCATGCTTAAATTTTGCCACGAGATGAAAGGCATGACATAATTCACATTCAATAAATGTAGATAATGCATCAAATGTTATGACAATTATCACCCGATCTCTCTTATAAATATAGTGATAACGTTTACGTTATCGTTCATATTAATTATTGACCCGAAAATAATTCACCAACATTATGATTTGCGTTCTGTGTGTTACATGACCCACAAATGAAAGACATTGCATATATTATCAGTGGTTGTCGTCCACGTTCGTAGCCTATTTCACCACTGATATAATATTAAATCTGGTGATTTTATTATCTGTCGTTCTTGGTAAGCACATCGAATTGGTATATGTATTTCAATGATGAACACAGTGTATCCAAGTCTGAAGGTAAATACGAGTAAGTGACGATCAAAACACAACAACAGTATAAATATAATGGAGCAAAATAAAGAAAAAGATCAAAAACTCATAATGGCGTTCATATAAATTCTAAGTCATGACGTAATCATGATCGAGTAATTAAACAAGACAACAATAATAACCTGTCCAAAAATCCCCTATGGGAAAAACATGCTTTGGAATCGTTGATATACAAACACCCTGTAAACAGGGAAGACAAGAAATGTGCTGCTCACGAGAGTAAATTCTACTCTTTGGAAATCGAAATCATAACATTTAAAACTGTCCTTCGTAGTCAATATTTATAAGCATATGTCAAAATGTTTATAAGGTGACTTCCTTGGTAATAGCCTAAGAGGGATTTTTGTAGCGGATTGAAATAAGATTTTAAAGAAATATGATCGTTTTCTATTATACCAGATTAACATCATTATGATAAGAATGTTGGAGGGTTATGGCGTTTAACGCCATTCAACAGTATTTGAGCAATAACGTGGTGGTTGGTTTTATTGATTGGAGGAAATCGGAGTTTTGGGGGGAAGCTACCGACCTGCTGCACGTCACTGACAAATTTATCACATAATGTTGTATCGAGTACATCTCACCTGAGTGGGATTCGAACTCACAACGTTAGTGGTGATATGTACTGATTGCATAGGTAATTGTAAATCCAACTACCATACGGTCACGACAACGATGGCTCCTTATTGTGATAAGAACTCTGTCCACAGTTCCCCATTGTTTTGTCTGTTATTCTCCCATTTACGTTTTATAATTACCCCTGTGATAATTTTAAACATTTCTCAAACTTTATTTATCTCGTTTGGTTTAACTGAAATGACTAATTTTAAATAATTACTTTCGACCATTCACTTAGCGATATAAAAATTATTTTTTAGAGTTCTCGAACTTTTTCAATTTCGTTATATTAGATAGTAATAAAGCTGAGGCATTCCGAACGAACTATTTCTGTCAGCTACATGCAACTGTGGGAGATTTACATTCCTCTGAACACGCTGTAGGGGTTTTATAAACAGTATACATAAAACATGTTTCACCATTAATCATAGCACTAGAAATTTATTTACGGCTCTTTTTTCCACTTTCACCGTTGATGGAGTAAAATGTATGTTTTATGCTTCATCGCAACATGATTGTATATTTCAAGTCATTAATTGTTCATACAACTAGCTACCAATACCATGCAGTTGTGAAACTAATTATCTATCACGGGGTAAATAATAAAAACACAGTTAAAACAGTGCATTTCTTCAGGATCAGAAGATCAGTACTAATTTTTCGAAGTTTTTCCTCACAAGATTAAAGCGCTTGTCTCTTTGTAGCGTCATTATGTTCTTAAAACAAATTCCAACAAAATACTACAAAGACGATTTCAAGACATATTATCGTATATCTGGTCCATATAAACTGGTATATAAGTCTATACTCTTTCTCCTTAATGTTGTATGGTTAACAAATAAGCACCGAATACATATGTAATGGTATATGGTTTGCCCGACCGGACACTAGCACACAATATACTGCATGGTTTGCCCGACCGGACACTAGCACACAATCTACTGCATGGTTTGCCCGACCGGACACTAGCACACAATCTGCTGCACTAGACGCGAGTACGCTAACCTTTACAGCACCGATTCGGTTTCGATGAATCTGACAAAACAAATGATATTATTTTACGATTTAACTGGTTTGTTTATATTTTAAAAGCGTTAGTTTATATTATATGTAGCAAACAAACATTGACTTTTCCATATATCAACCTATATATAATATATATAAACGTCTAAAATGGTTTGTAAAACAACACCAAGTACACAAAGCAAAGTGATAAAGAATTAAATACTTTCTTGAATGACAACATTTTCGTCTCACCGAGAGACTTTTTCAATGTCTAATGTCAAACCAATATGGCGACTGTATATAATGTTTTTAACACTAATATTTCCAATGAAGAAGGCCGTAATGTCCGAAACGTCTGGGAAATTTGTGTTATTGTTTTTATTTATACATAATTAGAGACTTTACATATATATATGTTTTTGTTGGATCTAAATACTACATACAGTCTATTTTTAGCATATCCTATGAGACAAGGTTTTATTCGATGGAAGATATACTGCTTTAAAGGCATAGTAACTCTTCAAAACAATATCACATGTTATTTCATTTTAATTAAGTTAATGTGATCAATGGCTTGTGGGTGTATCACAACGTCGTCTAAAATCCACCAACATGTATCCTTTTGGATCGCTCCATCATGATCACGATACTAGTGTCAAAATATAATTAACGACCTTAATCTAAAATGGACAAGTAACAGTGTCTGTAAACTATGTGATGTTATGAAGCATTTGTTGGTTCCCGTTTATACATGTGTACTATGAAAAAGGGGGAAATAACAAGACTTTGAACACAGATAATGAAGGTTATCACAGAAACGCGCGCGTCTCGTGCGCACTAAAATAGATATTTACGTGTTTATTCAAACACAAGCTGTTCCTTTTTACAGTATGAACATCTATATATGGAGGAGGGGGAGGGGTTAAGAATACTATATATGTACACCGCAAAAACCGGACATTGATTCTTAAAAGAGACTCAAATAAATACAAAATGTCTGACTGTCACTTAAGTTATTACTTCATTTTGTTGTTTAAAAAATCCATTTAACATTATTAGATTTATACAGTCTCGTGTATGTCTCGTCAGTGATTCACCGCCACTGGCTGCAAACATTTCAACAGAATGACATATTGCAAAAACCGGGCTAGTCTTTGGAATGGGTTGGGTTGTTCTGATGGTATGTAAAACCTGGTCTAGGTTGACATCTTACATTAGTCATGTATTGCGCTAAAATAAGTTTTGAGAACAGTAATAAGAATTACAGATTAAAAAGTATATTTTATTATGCTTAATTGAGTATCAACTCATTTTGCTAATGTAATATTGCAAAATGCTTGATTGCCATTTGGTGTACATCTTATTGTTTATAAATTAGTAGATATTATAAGTGTTTACATACCTTGACATGAGTTTTAAAAATGAGCTACAATTGTAAAAATGAAGAAAGTAAGAGTTTCTATGAAAATAACTCACTTTATATAAGTAAGGAAATACAATGGAACTTTTATAAAATAATGGACCAGCAAAACAATGTTTCCATACAAAAATATTTATTAGACAAGCAAAGACTTCTGAAGTAACCATAGCCGATTATGGATGTCTTGTTTAGGTCATTTTGGTTAAGTTACTTCCAAAGACTTGTTTATCTTTCCATTATTTTGTCTATAGGCGTTCCCGATAAAGGTTATTCCAGGAACTTCTTGTGCACACTAAATTAGACATCTGCGATTTTCATCTAATGTTTGACCTACAAATTTGTCAAGTGGTTTTGCCACCTACTTAATATCTCATTGTGTCTACTATATATCTGTAGTAATTATCTTAATAATAAGATATAATTGTTTCTTTTATGCATTTTATAGGTTGTCTATCATACTGTATATCCTATTATTATCAATGCAAATATTGTTTATCTTGTAATTGTAGTTAATCATCTTATTTCTAAGTATGATCAATCGTTTTAAGGCAATGCCTAACTTATCATGTGTATGTGCTTTTATATAATATTACAGCGCACACCAGATTTTACACATACCTACACTATCCCTGTCCAGACCAGCTTTTGAAATATTCCCAACAGAATATCATCTATCTTTTTTCTCTCTTTTTTCTTCTCTTATTTTGATCCCTGGTTGATATTGTTGTAGAAAATTACTTTTGTTATCTATCAAATAAGAATTATCCAGGTTATATCTATTTTTTATCTACATAAAATGAAGACTTGTTATGATATTCATGTGTTGTTTATATATAATTGGCCATAATGTAACATTACCAAGGAGTAGGTGAAATTAAACAGAAAAAATATAAATTGAAGATTAATAAGAGATGTCTCGGAATGCATTTAGTTTGAAAAATGTAAGCATTCTCTCGTGATTTGATCGCTTTGCCCTGAAATAAAATGATATTAACAAAATTTAATGCTTCACTGATTAGATTTTGAAGACATTACCGGAGCTAAATAATATTGAATCGCTTTACTGATTCCCTATAGACATTTTCTGTTTCTTTTATCTGTGATATATTGACAACACAGAAAACGATACTTTTCATTTGATTTTTATGATATATTATTTACGTTACAAAAAAATGAAAGCTAAATCTTAATGAGTTATGGGTAATAGAACAAGTTGTAGGCTATGTAAGGTACATTTCTACGAAAACGAAGGTGAAGCAATAACTATAGAACCATCTAAGGGAGAAATCAATATTATGCTTATGGTGGTTCAACTAAAGATCGAACAAAACGAACCCGCTAAAAAACCGGAGTGCACTCAGGTGTTCCGGAAGGGTAAGTAATTCCTGCTCCACTAGTGGCACCCTCCTCTTTCATAATTGTTGATTTGTGGAAGAGTCTACAATAGGAAGTTACCTCAGCAAATGGAGTGATGAGACAATTAGAATTTAGACTGCAGAAATATTGGAATAATATTGAAATAAGAAAACAAATCTATCATTTATCTCATTTTTCTTTGTCCGCAATTCTAAATAGCTTCTTAATAATCTTAAGATATCTCTGGAGATATGGCTCGAAGATACGCGAGTACCTGGTTTCACATCTGTGTTGTTGGTGGGGTCTGTGTTGCTCATCTCTTTAGCTTTCCGTGTTGTGTTTTTGTGTTTTGATTTGCCTTCGCCCTGTGTGCCAAATGTTGCCAGTGTATCTGGATTGTGCAGTTTTTGATTTCCTCTTCAGGTTTTTTTTTTTTTTTTAATTGAATATACCAAAGGGGTAATCATAATCTGTAAATTGAAGGACATATAACACAAAAGAAAAAGGACAGAAGAACAAATAACGATCTACAAAATGCTAAACAAAATGATCAAGCAACACTAACCCCACTAAAACCGGGGGTGAATTCAGGGACTCCGGAAGGGTAAGCAAGTTCCTGTTCAACTAGTGACACCGATCGTGTTACTCCAGTCACAATGCTGGCGATGAGCCATAAAAGGGAAAGGACCAGGACGTGTCTACGACAAGTGGAACATATCCGTGGTCATTTGTGACACAGATATTCGGTAACGGTTAACCAAGTCACGGAGGCGACTGTAAAACTGTAGAAGTGATGACTTAAACTTAGTCATGTATCCATGGTTCAGTAGCTTCCTTGTTTATTTACATAATATATTTATTCTTCATGACACTGTTAATTTCTGTACAACATCACAACGATAATCAGTCCTGCTGTTTCTACTGTGGCATATGAATCATAGCGCCTTCAAATACCATATTTATGTTGTAGTTAATGTAGTGGAGAGAAATATTTTCTTACGGATATTATATGATAAAAGTAGGAAATATAAAACAATTTCTCCCTCGAAGCCAGTCATTTCATAGTTTATGGGGATAACATTCTAAAATTGGTCCTTGCAAGAGGATTTAATTGATACTTCGATTGGTTTGTTATAATTTCAATTGCTTTTTAGCTGTAGGGCTGGAAAATATGGTTCCTTAACACCTGATATTAAATGTTTTTATGGGATTTGGCATAAAGCTGTCACATACAATGCATACTACAGATTAGAACTAAAAGGAATTTAAGTGCAAGAAGTGTTTTAATAGAAATAATTTCTCCAACAAATTTGAATATGATTGAACATTAAACGAAAATGTCAGCCGAGTTTATCATTTCGTTAGAAAAATAATAATATCCTTTCACAATTTGGAGAACTAAAACATTATGATATTCTAATTATGATCACAAATATAGATGATAATATAAATATATAGAAAACATTATGTAAATACCATCTATATTTGATACAATCAATTAATGAAGTCGTCATACCGACGAGCACTTGTTAAAATATTAAATCAACAAATATCCGTCAAATAGTGGCAACATAAAAATATAGCTTATTTTGTTTTGGTAGCCTTCGTCATGTGTCGTGTGTGCCCAATGTTGCCAATGTCTCTAGGTTGTCCATTCTTGATTGCCCATTTGATTTTACTCTAACGCTGACTCGTACTGAAGTGATATACATCAGAAAGAGCATTAAGTACATGTACTGCCAAAGAACAAAGGTTTCTCCAAGAGAAATCATGTGGATTTCAAAGATGAATCACGTGGATCGCAACGAGAAATCATATGGATCTCAAAGATGAATCATGTGGGTCTCGAAGAGAAATCATGTGGATCTCAAAGATGAATCACGTGGATCGCAAAGAGAAATCATGTGGATCTCAAAGATGAATCATGTGGGTCTCAAAGAGAAATCATGTGGATCTCAAAGAGAAATCATGTTGATCTCAAAGAGAAATCATGTGGATCTCAATGATGAATCATGTGGATCTCAAAGATTAATCATGTGGATCTCAAAGAGAAATCATCTGGATCTCAAAGAGAAATCATGTGGGTCTCAAAGAGAAATCATGTTTATCTCAAAGAGAAATCATGTGGATCTCAAAGATGAGTCATGTGGGTCTCAAAGATCAATCATGTGGATCTCAAAGAGAAATCATGTGGATCTCAAAGATGAATCATGTGGGTCTCAAAGAGAAATCATATGGATCTCAAAGAAAAATCATATGGATCTCAAAGAGAAATCATGTGGATCTCAAAGAGAAGTCATGTGGATCTCAAAGATGAATCATTTGGGTCTCAAAAGAGAAAGCATGTGGATCTCAAAGATGAATCATGTGGGTCTCAAAGATCAATCATGTGGATCTCAAAGATCAATCATGTGGATCTCAAACTATGTGAGAATCAGTTCACTTGACGCGCGGTGAATACCCAAAGTTAGAACAAATCGACAAGATAAAAGGGCAATCCCGATACAGAACAACATTACATGTACGAAGGCAAAACATAACAGCGAAAAAACAAGCTGTATTGCTTAGGTCTACATGGCTAAAAATGAATTTAGAATAGGAATAATGAGCTTCTCGGTAGATCAAGTTCAACATTATGCTAATACAGAAACATGTATTACCAAAGTGTATCTTGCAGAATTTTTTGTTATTTAGCGAATCTGCATGTTTTTTGTTTCTTTGTTTGTTTGTGGGTCTTTTTTGTTAGTTTGATTAGGAAACCGAAGAGACTGTGGAAAGATACACTAATTACCACAACAAATGTATTGAAACGTTGTTATTGTTTTTACATACGATATGGAAAATATATTATAAATATATGCATACATGAAATGATAAAAAAAAATCTAACTTCTTTATAATGAAAGAGATGAAAACAGAAAAATAACATGAGAATACTCTCTGTTTGACATCATTATACAAGTTAAGATTTGAACATCTCTGTTACAATTCAGGCAGGAGTGGGGTATAATCGGTCAATTTATTAACATAAGAAATGTATTTATAATACAATAATATACTTATTGCAGTGCAAAAATAACAAATAACTATATTATAATTTACAAATTACTAATTTCTTGCAATTCAATGGACAACACAAAAAAAACAATTTAATGTTTACACTTGTTAAATAGCAAATACATTTCTTTTAAAACCAACAAAGCAAAATAAGCGTCATAGAAAACAGATAGGGCAATCAAGAATGGACAATCAAGAGACACAAATAATGTTGGGCACAGAATATACAGGACGAAGACAAACAAAGCAACAACAAAAACACAACACAGAAAATTAAATAGATTAACAAAAACTGGGGCGAACGCAAGTGCTTGCGAATGGTAAGATAGCAAGAAAACTAACTCTAAAGAATGAAACCGTGGGAATCGGTGAAAAGAATAGTAAAAAGTTTAAAGAAAAATCTACAAAATAATTTAGCGTTATTGATCAGTCAGCAAAACGTTTTATCAAATCAAGTATTAATGCAGAAAGCATTAAAGTGGCAGAGATTAAATGTGGCATGGTGAAATCTCACAAACTTAATTGTAGCATAAGCGATTAAGATGGAAATAACAATGTCAAGTAAAATCGTGCCAGTTGTTCACATAATCTTAATATAATACGCGGAGGTGTCTAGGTCATACCAAAATGGAGCTAACCTACGCCAATTTAACATATGTGACCTAGATATAGAATATATTGACGGTGAGAAATACGTAAGATTAAAATCTCATGAATCGGAAATTAAAACAGAATATGAATCCACTGGAATCATTCTGTGCACTGCCAAAAGTAGAGACGATGAATAATTCATTCAGTTCTGGTTATCAAAGGGTGTCGTTCTTTTTTATTAGTTTTCATATAACTAAATTTCAATGAATATCATACATTCAATTTAAATTATATTAAGTCCATTGAATAAGTAAATCCTATGACCCCAGATTTAGAATGCAAAGAATCTACATGGAAATCATATAATGCAAGCTATACATACACAATTACGAGTTCCTCACTTCTGACCACAAGTATTACACCACTAGAGTGGGTTAGCGACCCGTTACCATCCCCAAGTGTTAATGTTTCTAGATGCCTTTATTTGTCACGGGTTTAACTTCTCAACTCGCTATATGTATGAGGGCTTTCAACACCCCTCCCATATGTCTGGTAGTCACGACAGAACAAATAATGATGCATGTGACGATAAACACCAATAACCATCATATAAATACAATACCTAAGCAAATAACATAAACTTTTAAAATAAAAAAGAAAAGAGGCTAGCCCGATCCTTTAATTTCACGTTCCGCTATATAGATGATGTCCTTTCAGTTGATACGATATTGCAAAGCTTTTAGTTCCTATCAGAAGTTTCAGTGTTCCTGCTAACAAGGAAGCTACTGAACAATGATTAAGTTGGGGTCATCATTTCGCTGGTTTTACGGTCGACATCATGACTTGGTTAAACGTCATGGAATATCTGTGCCATAGATAATCACGGACATGTTCTACTTGTCGTAAGCCTTTCCCGGTCCTTTCCTCGTTCATGACTTGTCACCGGATTTGTAACTAGATTAACACGACAGGTGTCACTAGTGGAGCAGGAACTTTTTACCCTTCTGGAGCATCTGAGTTAACCCCCGATTTTTAGTGGGGTTCGTGATACTCGATCTTTAGTTTTATGTGTACGTTTTGTAGATCATTGTTTGTCCTTTTGTCCTTTTTCTTTTGGCCATTGTGTTGTCTGTTCTTCGATTTACGGATTCTAATTACCACTTTGTTATTTTCAAACTCTTCTTAAAACACATAGGTTAAAGCTTTATATCATATCCAAGGACAATATATTGATAAATTAACACCAGTATTCAAGAATATAGAGTTAAAGAATAAAGCAAAATCACAAATATTCGGACAGCACGAACTCTTTCAAAAATCGTAGTGAGACCAGATAATCCGGAAGAGCTACTATTTCCATGTACTAAATTAAAATACTCAACAGATGGTCAATTACAGTATCATATGTGTAACCAAAGGCATAACATACCAAATTACGACGGGTGTCACTAGTTGAGCAGAAACTACTTAGGGCACCTGACTTCGATCTCTGTTTTTTGTGGCGTTCGTGTTGCTCGATCTATGCTCTCCTGTGTAGTGTTTTGTTGACCATTGTATGTCTACTTGTACGTATTCTTTTGACCATTGTATGTCTACTTGTACTTATTCGTTTGACCATTATATGTTTACTTGCACTTATTCGTTTGACCATTGTATGTCTACTTGTACGTATTCGTTTGACCATTGTATGTCTACTTGTACGTATTCTTTTAACCATTGTATGTCTACTTGTACGTATTCGTTAGACCATTATATGTCTACTTGTACGTATTCTTTTGACCATTGTATGTCTACTTGTACGTATTCGTTTGACCATTGTATGTCTACTTGTACTTATTCGTTTGACCATTGTATGTCTACTTGTACGTATTCTTTTGACCATTGTATGTCTACTTGTACGTATTCGTTTGACCATTGTATGTCTACTTGTACGTATTCTTTTGACCATTGTATGTCTACTTGTACGTATTCTTTTGACCATTGTATGTCTATTTGTACGTATTATTTTGACCATTGTATGTCTACGTGTACGTATTCTTTTGACCATTGTATGTCTATTTGTAATTATTCGTTTGACCATTGTATGTCTACTTGTACGTATTCTTTTAACCATTGTATGTCTACTTGTACTTATTCGTTTGACCATTGTATGTCTACTTGTACTTATTCGTTTGACCATTGTATGTCTACTTGTACGTATTCTTTTGACCATTGTATGTCTATTTGTACGTATTATTTTGACCATTGTATGTCTACATGTACGTATTCGTTAGACCATTATATGTCTATTTGTAATTATTCGTTTGACCATTGTATGTCTACTTGTACGTATTCTTTTAACCATTGTATGTCTATTTGTACGTATTATTTTGACCATTGTATGTCTACCTGTACGTATTCTTTTGACCATTGTATGTCTACCTGTACGTATTCGTTTGACCATTGTATGTCTACTTGTACGTATTCTTTTGATCATTGTATGTCTATTTGTACTTATTCGTTTGACCATTGTATGTCTACTTGTACTTATTCTTTTGACCATTGTATGTCTACTTGTACTTATTCGTTTGACCATTGTATGTCTACTTGTAATTATTCGTTTGACCATTGTATGTCTACTTGTACTTATTCGTTTGACCATTGTATGTCTACTTGTACGTATTCTTTTGACCGTTGTATGTCTATTTGTACGTATTGTTTTGACCATTGTATGTCTACATGTACGTATTCTTTTGACCATTGTATGTCTACTTGTACTTATTCGTTTGACCATTGTATGTCTACTTGTACGTATTCTTTTGACCATTGTATGTCTATTTGTACGTATTATTTTGACCATTGTATGTCTATTTGTACGTATTCTTTTGACCATTGTATGTCTACTTGTACTTATTCGTTTAACCATTGTATGTCTACTTGTACTTATTCGTTTAACCATTGTATGTCTACTTGTACTTATTCGTTTTACCATTGTATTATCCGTCCTTCTTCGTTTTACGAGGGGCCCGGGTGGCTCAATGAGTTAGGTCGTTGGATCTAACAGCTCATACAAGCCTATCACCAATACGGCGTGGGTTCGCGCCCAGCTTTGTAAATTACAAAAAAGTGTGCACTCGACTCACAGCCGCAAGTGATAAAGTTTACCAGTTGTTTGCCCAGGGTCAGTGGCTCTCTCCGGGTACTCCGGCTTGCTCCTCCACTAAAACTAGTCGCCATGATATAGCTGAAATATTGCTGAAAATGGCGGTAAAACACCATATAAATCAATCGATTTACGGCGTCTAACTGAATTTTGAATTTGAATTTTGGTGTTTAATGCCACTTTCAGCAATATTTCAGCTATATACGGCTTCTAACTCCTTCTTTGGTGTCTTCAAGCTTTTCTTACAAAACTGGAGCAAATTATAAATATGGACAAAAGATTAAGCCAATATTTATATGCTAAGCTCTAATTTTAAATTAATTTAAATAATTTAAAGACATACAGTTTCAGAGCGTGGTATTCGAAACGTGAAATTTGATGTGAAATGACAAATGAGATCTATAAAGCTATTATACTTGATAATATCAGTACTGTCATTATATATAATATAATAGTATATTGTTGTTGGAAGTCAGTACAAATTATTTAAGCTTCTTGTACTCACTCAGGAATTGAAATTGCTAAACACAATTGTGTTATTGGGAATTCAAATATAAATGTTAGGTTGATAAATATGATTGGACTTGATAACGTAGTTCATGTGATATCTTCAACTTACCATAACAAACATCCAGCCTTGAAATGTAATAATTCTCATATCAGTCGATTAGGCACAGCGGTAGAGAATGATACGAATCGTAGTTTTTATGTTCATCATTCCGTTTAATAAGTGAAAAGTTTCATAAATCTTTCATAAAGATGAGTAAAATTAACTGTCTAAGCTTGGTCGCTTTTTTTGTTATTCCTTTACGCTCTATGATAATAGGATATAGTACCATTAAGTGTCGGGATGAATCACTGTTCTCAATATAACAATGTATTTCTAAGACACTTTATTGGAGTGTGGAACTATACATTGTCTTTTTCAAGTTTTTTAAAAGTACCAACCAATAAAAAAGCAACGTATATACGCGGAAGAGACCCGTGTATCAAAATAATTATAGCCCTGTAAAACAAACAAATCGTATTCCTGTGGTTTATATTTATTTATAGATTTGCTTAAAAAAGAAATAGATAAATATTTTTATATTAGTAAAAACTGGGTTTGTGGAAGGAGAAAAAACATCGATTTTCAAACATGAATAGAAATTGTAAAACAAAATCTCCAACCCCGAATTTCCGAACATAAATAGTCGATGCCATCCAGAAAATTGGCATAATATTAATGTAATGCATATTCTTTCAAAGGGATCATTAAAATGATTCAAGAGTTTTTTATTGATTTTTTTTGTAATGAGTTTGTTCATTTGGAAACGTTACAGCAGTTTGAATAAATAATTATATATAAAAAATATGTTTACTTTCACAAAAAGTTAATTAATTCTTTGATAGTACTGACAAACAAAGTGGTCGAAACTAATAAATTATACATCACTGGACGGTTGGAATAGTACCGGTTGTCAACAAGCGCCTTACACCATGGTTTGCGTGTTGTGTGTAAATTAATTAATCAGTTATGTCCAAAAACAGTTTATCCTTGATAATGTGTGTAGTCTTGAAAGGAATTGGCCTTCCATGTGATAGAAGAAAATGCAGAGTGCGCACAATATAGCAAAGATGAATGACCATAAACACGTGTAGCACGCAATCAGTTTCAGAGCATCATCGGCGATAACCCACGGCTGATCTTGTTCCGATACTCTCCAATCATTTCAAGTGGGAAACATGAAACAAAATTGTCATTTCGGAATTGTTTCGTTGTTGATCTAGCATTTAGAATTTGTTCAAGAAACATAACAATACGCAAGTTGTACCATTGATCGGTAGTTTACAAAAATAATAAAGTTTAATGTATACAGATGTAGCCATGTTTTGTTCCTTTACCATTCAAAAAATTGTCAAAGTATTTGGACCAACAGAATGTAATATTAGATTTTAGATGAATGATTCATGATTATGGTGAATTTATTTTAAATGTCCCTAATGTGTTAAGGTGGTACCATACACTACAGGGAGATAACTCTTTAAAATCAGTTGAACGTTTTGATCATATGATGTTTGTATGCAGATTTCAAGCATCTCGGTGATCAAAACCACAGAAAGAAAAGGTGTTATGTGGCTAGTGAATTTATAGCTCTGAGTCTGTTGGTTAGAATTTGTTAAAATTTTGATATTTATTACAGTGGATATATTCAAAAACACTGCCAAAAAGAATAGGAAAATTAAACGAGCAGATTAAATTTTACCTGAAGTGTATGGTACCACCTTAAGTAGAGAGTATATGAAAGTAACCATCAACGATACTGAAGCATCTGTAGAACGAGTTCACAACAACGGTCATCAGTTTGTCGTAGCAGCGCACATTTTGCCTTCTGGACTTAGATTCATGTCGCCCTTATTGTAAATTAGTAAGAAAGACAATGGATGTAAATAAGCACGAGAGAGGGACTATCCAATGTTATACCTAGGCATAGATTAGAGGAACAGCGAGTTTACTTCTGTTCATTTTTATCATAAAATGACTATAATAGATGCTTTGATGTCTTGCTCAATACAAAAAAAAGAATAATTATTTCAAAAATGTTTTTTTATGAATTTAAATATCACTATAATATTTAAGCTAAAAATCGTCGTAGATTGAGCGTCTTGATTTAATGCCCCTTCATCGGAACGATAAATAGTGTGAGGGAACATTATTTTGCCTGTGTCAGTCCGTCCGTATGTCCACATAAAAAGGAACTAAAAACCGTCCATTATTTATTCACTGAAAGCACATTAATATTACATGAACTTAACATGGTTTTATGCATGCCAGTGTGAAGTGGTTATATCTTATTCGGTCCAGTTCAGAATGAAACAATGATAGTATTAAAATGCCATTTTGAAACTAAAAGAGATTTATATGTCTCATAGCAATATTTATTTTATGCGGTTTTTAATCTTATTTCTCTAGTTACATGCATGCCATGCTGCTGTGGTTTCGTATTAAACATTATCTATATCAAATATATGGCAATACAATGGAGCAACAGGCATTTACAAGATTGTTGATAATATACCATGAAAAAGAATGCAGATTTGTTGTGATCAATACTACGATTCGTTGTATTTTTGGCTGGCTTTCCTCTCACTGTAATCTCCTATTAATCTTCATCTGTCACCACAACCAACCTTGCGTAAGAATTTTAACAAAAATAACTTCAACAAATGCTGCTTACTGTAAAAATAACATAGAATGGTAATATATTAAGGCTTTTGTTTTACGTATCAGTAGGAAATGTGTAATATTCTTGTTATGTTTGTTTTAAAGCTTAAGTATAGACAACTGATGGTGGTTAACTTATATCCTTCTTTCCTAGGATCAATATTGTTATTTGTTTCTTGTGACTTTCTCGACCAAATGCAAGTGTAATGGCTTGCGATATACCGGTATACGAATATTTATAATAGTATACACAAAAGACGTATTTAAAGATAAAATGAAAAGAAAAATTACCAAACTGTCGGAACAGTTGTAAAATACCATACTGTCGGAACAGTTGTAAAATACCAAACTGTAGGAGTAGTTCTAAAATACCAAACTGTCGGAACAGTTGTAAAATACCAAACTGTCGGAACAGTTGTAAAATACCAAACTGTCGGAACAGTTGTAAAATATCAAACTTTCGGAACAGTTGTAAAATACCAAACTGTAGGAGTAGTTCTAAAATACCAAACTGTCGGAACAGTTGTAAAATACCAAACTGTCGGAACAGTTGTAAAATAGCAAACTGTCGGAACAGTTGTAAAATACCAAACTGTCGGAACAGTTCTAAAATCAAAGAAACAGAGGCAAAATCGCTACCCCTATTAAAGCACATTTATATGACCGCTCACTTTCCTAGCTTGGCATATGCATTTCAATAAACAGTGGCGGGAATAAACTAATTTCATGAGCCCAAACCTCTACTGTTATTGGAATAATGCGACCATGCACGTGTTTTAAACAGTAAAATAACGACTCTCACAAATGGGCGAGTCCTATTAAATCTTGATCTTTATACATGATAAACTATTACTGGGTCCGTACCTTTGCTGGTGCATTATATTAGTCCCCCGGGGGGTACCATTCGCCTAAATGTCAGTGTTTTGATATGATTTATTAGATTATGAAAATAAAATAAACAATTATGGTCAACAATTACACCATTATTAACAAAGCCAAACTCGTTGAATCGTATGAGGCTGGAAATCCATGTCCTCGCTTGATACAGGCACAAACATGTGGTGGGGTTAAACCAGATATTAGAACCCTCCCTTCTTGATAGTTGATATCCAATTACATATATTAAAAAACAAACTTTTTTTTTTAAATTCGATTGAAAAACGTGCACAGATTCACTTTCATTCAAAAATACCAAATACGATCACAAAAATGAATGACAACATAAACAAAATTGCATAACTGATAGTTCTAACATATTGGGGATAAAATGTATTTTAGTCATAAACATCTAAGGCAATTAATAAGTTTAAGTTTATTTGAAATGCACAATTTTACCCCAAGGGGTTGATGGCATACAATTATACAAAACATATATACAAAGCAGACAAAGGACAATCATTAATTAAGTACAAATTAAAAGAATAACAACACAGTCTTATACAGACAAATTAAATTTGTAAAATCATACAGTTATAGAGTCCACTTTCCTCAGTATTAAAGACTTTTTAATAAATGGAGCAACAAACCGAAAATGATTCGGCAAAGACATTATCTGTATATATTTTTCATTAATGGTCTTCGTTGGGCACCAGCATATATTTATAAATAATAAGTTCCTAAATAATGTAATTATTATCAAAACTAAGAACCTCCTGCCTCAGGCCTAGGTGATCAAACTAAGAACCTCCTGCCTCAGGCCTAGGTGATCAAACTAAGAACCTCCTGCCTCAGGCCTAGGTGATCAAACTAAGAACCTCCTGCCTCAGGCCTAGGTGATCAAACTAAGAACCTCCTCCCTCAGGCCTAGGTGATCAAACTAAGAACCTCCTGCCTCAGGCATGTGGGTGATTTTGGCTATCCTGTTCATACCCTTTTGTTTTCTTACTCCCAAAGACTTTACTTTTTTATTTTAAAATTATTTTGCTTTCCAATTTTTTGACTTTGAACATATCCGATAAATCTTATTCATGATCATTATATTAGATATCTAAGTTTTTATTACCGTCACTGGGTCAGTACATCTGCTGCCGGACTATTTGTCTGTGAAGATAGTTGATCACTTATTATTTAAGGACCTTGCATGCACAACCTAATTCCAGCCGTGACTCGTATATTTTAGACGTACATATCGGTGAATTATTCGATAAGATGAATATTATACAATTATGGACTTTTTACGAGGTCCATATATAACATATTGACAGAGTAAAAAGTCCATAATTTTTATATTACATATGTAATGTATTACTCGTGTCATTGAAAATAAATTATTAACATAAAATATTTTTTCCACTGTGAAGAAACCAGACGTCTTGTTTCTATTTAAAAAAAATATTGACGCTATGTTACTATTTTTAGTAACATAGAGTCAATATACTTAAATATTCTGTATATCACGTGGCTGATTTAGCCAATGAAATTGTACGAACACCACACCAAATGTAATACAAGTATATATAGTTTCTAGACAAATCTATTATGTTTGTATTTGGACGTTTACCATAAAAGTATCGTCAAGACTACAATTGCTTTGTACATGTATAGACAAAAATACGCACGTTAAATATGTATAGATTGGAAAATAAAACAACACAGTTGTAAATAATATTTTGTTTTCAAACTATTACTCAACGAAGCATGTATTTCTTCTTATCTGCAAAACATAATTTTGCACTTCCATATCGGGAGTTTATGAATAAGAAAACAAAATTATAACGATGACATTTAATAAGAAATTTGAAATTTATTTCATCTTCGTAGAAGTAATTAAATATACAAACAGTTGAGTCAAGTAATGCAACCATTAACCGGTTTAGCCCGCCACATTTCTGTGCTGTCAAGTAATACAACCATTAGCCGGTTTAACCCGTCACATTTCTGTGATGTCAAGTAATACAACCATTAACCGGTTTAACCCGTCACATTTCTGTGATGTCAAGTAATACAACCATTAACCGGTTTAACCCGTCACATTTCTGTGCTGTCAAGTAATACAACCATTAACCGGTTTAACCCGCCACATTTCTGTGCTGTCAAGTAATACAACCATTAACCGGTTTAACCCGCCACATTTCTGTGCTGTCAAGTAATACAACCATTAACCGGTTTAACCGGTCACATTTCTGTGCTGTCAAGTAATACAACCATTAACCGGTTTAACCCGTCACATTTCTGTGCTTTCAAGTAATACAACCATTAACCGGTTTAACCCGCCACATTTCTGTGCTGTCACAAGTCAGGGCCTGGTTTTCCTACGTCATTTGTCGTGGTCTTTTAGTCTTTTAATGTTTGAGGTGAGCGGTGGTTATTTGTTTTATTCATATTGGTGAACATGATTA
>MJUT01010587.1:552143-569105 GCA_002080005.1 Gigantidas platifrons | reverse complement strand
ATTCTAATATGACGCCGTGTTATCGTCAGTTCATATAATACTCAACAACAACACTTTTAGCGCAAACGCAGTAATGGTGTCAATTCGGCTATTCCGTGTACCCTCCCGCTGTGAAATTACAGTGACGACCGAGTGTAAACAAACAAAACACCGGCATATAACGTATTTTTAAAGTCCTTAAAAAAACCCAATATAATTTAAAAAGTTTCTGTATAAAATCCTACAAGGTCGTTTCCGTGAGGTCATACACAACAACTACACATACAAAAAAAATTCCGGAAAAAATACTTAAGACAACCATCTATCGACTTTGACTTTTGTAATTTATCGTCATCCTGTGACGTAGTTTACAAGGGACGCTGGTGATATTGACACAAGTTGGTTACTGATTTTTTTCTCGATTTTTTGAGTATTTTACTTGTTTAAGTAGCTAAATGCAAAATACCATCAAATTGGAAAGTATCAGTAACTTAATTACATCACCGTCTAGTTATCGATGAAGAAAAAAGTACTGTAAACAATACATGAAGGTTAGGTTGTTATTCATGCGTGACACACATCAATGGAATGTATGTGTGCGTACTGGGAATCCCCAAAGGTAAATTCAATGAATTTTAAAAACAAATGAAAAAAATCTTATAATATTATTACTCACACAATATAGAGTTTGATTTAATATATGTGCTCAAATTGCGCCGATTCCGTCATCATATGTGAAGGGGGCTAAACGGAACAGCCGTTGTATGGCGGATTCTAAGGTGTCCTAAGGTCATAAAAATTGCCGTATTTGTCCTATTAGAATCGAAATAATCCATGGCAGCCATTGTGTTATATTCATTTAACCATGGGCTGGGCCTTTATAATCGTTAATTTAACCCCTAATGGCTGCCATGGATTATTTCTTAATTATTTTATCGTTATGATTATTGAAAATTGAATCTGCAATGATTCTTAACCATTAGAATCGTTTTTCGTAAGGAGGTTTTATTCCTGTGTCTAAACAGATTTGACATGGACGTTTCGTTCATTGTTTATTCCGAAAGTGTAATCTAGGAGCGTTCAGTCTGATGCTTGACATGGACGTTTCGTTCATTGTTTATTCCGAAAGTGTAATCTAGGAGCGTTCAGTCTGATGCTTTTGATTTCTTCTTTAAAATATCAATCGGTAGGTAAAGCAAAAAAGATACTATAGCGAACTACGCAAGATAACTTTAAAATACTTTAAAATGGATTCCGTCGAAGATTATGCCAGACAATGGGCAAAACGTGAGAATGAGGACTTGGATACTCTTTCCGAATGGGTGTGAGGGTGCTAATACAGATTATAATTTTTTTTTTAAACTCAGTGGGTCTATGAGCACTCGCTCTACATCAATCTTTAAAGACCCAAATGTTGCTAAACACCTGTCTCTCCTTCATGGCAGGTGTGTTGTTGTCTCCGCCGATAAGGCCCCTAACAATATTGTTTTTGTGTGTAAATCACATTACATAGACTGCTTGATAAAGAGTTGGGTATTGACGGTTCGCTTGGCAGATCCTGCATGTACCCCGGCGACACTTGCGGGAGAGGAGGTCCTCGACAATCGTGGGTCTGTTTTGTGTTCCTTTGGAGTTTCGGCCGGGGATGAGGAGCTGGATCTGCCATCGCTCTACTGGATTCCTAAGTTGCACAAGGGTCCTTTCAAACGACACTATATTGCTGGGTCTGTCGGGTGCTGCACGAGGCCTCTTTCCAAATTGTTAACATGTATTATGTTGGCGATCGGGACCGAGCTTCAGGGCTGATGTGACACTGGCTGCAGTCTGTGTCTCTCTCCTCCTGCAGTAACATTTAAGCATTTGACTTCTCTGCACTTTGCACGACTGTTCCTCACTCTGGGATGAAGGACAGATTGGAGGAGTTGGTCCAACTGTGTTTCATGAAGGGGAATGACCAATAGATAGATACGGGTGCATTGTGCTGGGAAGAGACAGATCTTATTTTGTAAAACGCCACTCTGATTCTACCAGAAAGTTCTCTGGGACTGATATCTTCAACATGCTAGAGTTTTTTTTATTGACAACATATTTGTTATGTTTGGTGGACGTGTTTTTCAAGACAATCGGCATACCTATGGGTACAAACTGTGCTCTTCTCGCCGACCTGTTCCTTTATTCGTATAATGTAGACTTCATACAAGGGATTCTCAGGAAAAACGAAAGGAAGCTGGACCGATCCTTTAATTTCACGTTCCGCTATATAAATGATGTCCTTTCACTAAATAATTCTAGGTTTGGTAATTTTGTTGATCACATCTATCCCATTGAGCTTGAAATAAAGGATACCACATATACAGATAGGTCTGCTTCATACCTTGACCTACACCTCGAAATCGACAGTGAGGGTCGGTTAAGAACGAAACTTTACGACATAAGATTATTTCAATTTTATCATTGTGAACTTTACATTTATATGTAGCAACATTCCAGCAGCACCTGCATATAGAGTATATATCTCTCAGATATTACGATATTCCAGAGTTTGTGGTTCCTATCAGGATTTCCTTGATAGAGGGTTGCTGCTAACAAGGAAGCTACTGATCCAAGGGTTCCTTTTGGTAAAGTTGAAGTCATCACTTCGAACATTTTACGGTCGCCACCATGACTTGGTTGACCGTTATGGAATATCTGTGTCACAAATGACCACGTATATGTTCCACTTGTCGTACACACTTCCCGGTCCTTTCCCCATTCACGACTTATTACCGGTTTTGTAACTAGATTAACACGACTGGTGTCACTAGTGGAGCAGGAACTGCTTACCCTTCCGGAGCACTGAGTTCACCCCCGGTTTTTAGTAGGGTTCGTGTTACTCGATCTTTAGTTTTATATGTATGTTTTGTAGATCGTTGTTTGTCCTTTTGTACTTTTTCTTTTGGCTATTGTGTTGTCTGCTCTTCTTCGATATACGGATTCTGATTGTCCCTTTGGTATCTTCAAACTCTTCTTGTCATATTAAAACCTTCAACAAACCTCAGTTATACCTAAGACAGATAGTTGTTATTAAAAATGTATTGGTAAAATTAACCTAGCGAGGTAAACACCTGGGAATCCCAGAAGAAACAAAGATGGCGATCACGTAATATTAAGTCTCCGTGGAGAAAGTCAAGGATGTACACATTCATTCAAATCGTCAAAGAAGAAAATAAAACTTTGACAATGTACCTTGTTACGGAGTAGGTTATTGGATTGCCAATGTAAATGGATAAGAAATGTACAAAATTGTTGGAAAATTGGTTCATGTGACACAGAGTATAAATCGTCTTCTAAACAAATTAATTCCTTTCTCAAACTAACTTCTACCTACATCAGACGGTTGTTCAATTAACAGATTTAGTTACTTGAAAGTTGAAAATAATTTTATTCGAAAATGGTTTTAGCATCAGTTTGTTTTTAATGGGAAATTTATGTACATGAGTCTATCATTGTCTGTAGAATTACGCAATAATCGTTAAGAAAATGGTAATCAACTTCGGAATGACAATGTTTTTTTTTCGGGTTTGACAGAAAGACACCAGTAAAAGGATATATGATGCTTTATTTAAAGATGTATAAATGTAATCCTTTTATAGAATTTAAATTGCATTATAAGACTGGTGGATATATTTTTAGATAACACATCAATGACGTTAAAACGAAGAAGCTCCTTCGGGGATTTGAAGAAAAACATGATAAGGTGTTAAAGATAGAGATTATAAATGTATTCTTCAATTTTAACAAATATTTCAGGATTAATATATATTTAATCTCAAGACATCTTTTTATTATAGTCAAAATAACCATACAAGTGTCAGTTTACTTAACAACTATTTTTAGTTATGTGATAACTGTTCTAGAACTATGATATTAACAAAGTGATACTTTTCGACTCTACTCAACACTCCTATATATATATACTAAAACTCTAATAAATTTGGCAAAATAGACAGCTGTCTAAGTACCCAAGACATATCAGTGTCTGTATATGATACATGTATAGTATTAACGGGTCTGCACTAATACAGTTTTATTGTCATATGTTACTATTTTCTGTACAGTTAATGATACCTATCGTTCTGCAATAATTCCCAAAGCAATTTACGGAAACAACTATTCACATGTGTGAGTTGGAAGCATGCCTGCAATGCACATTCGGCAGTCACATGTCCGTAAGAAATAAAAATGTATATATCAAATATAGAAGTGTTTAGGACCAAGAACACCGAAGGGCGTACACAGAATAACCAAAATCATAAAATTTCTTTAATCATATCCGGCAAATAGCAATTCACATGTGTGCGTTGGAAACATTTTTGTAAGCCATATCCGGCATACAACTGTTACATACACAAACGTATCAACCTGAATATTAGAATTATACTGTATATGAGATCTTAACGTACGTAAACATATATTATAATGTAGTTGTTTGATATTCCTGGTTTGTGATTGGACAATGCTGTAATTTTCAAGGTATCAATTCCACGGTTGAAATATCATGAGATATTTTTAGAATTTTAGCCCATTACCGCTGATGTCATATTGTCAATAATGTGGCAATGCACATGGTTACATTAGAATGGAGATAACTGTATTGTATTTGAAAATTTCACGGCATTAATTGTCGATTTAATGTGTAATTTTCACGGTATCAATCCCACGGTTGAAATAGCATGATATATTTTTTTAGAATTTTAGCTGATTACCGCTTACGTCATGTTGTCAATAGTGTAGCAATACATATCTATGTACATGATTACATTAGAATGGAGATATTAACTGTATTGTATTTGAAAATTATATTAGCATAGAATACACTGACGTATTGACAGAATCTAAAAATAAAAAATAACCGTGACAAATAGCTGTGCATTTCAGTACATCTAAAATTTTCTCAGTTTCATAACAGATGGTTAATGTCCTTTATACTCCACATTAATAGTTAAGATAAGCTAAGTGGTCACACCAATGGGACACAGTAAAACCAGGATGAACAACACGAAACATTCCTCTTGTTAGTCTCAAACGAAAATAAAACATCAGAACGACAGAAATTGGTGGGAATGCCAGTCATGTGCTGGCACAAACTCGAAAAATGGGTTGCGTTTAACTGGTTGTTACTGTAAGGATAAGCTTACTAAAAGTTAGGAAAGTAAAATCTGCTGGGTGTAAAACATTATTGAAAGTATATGCAAATATCAATGTGCACTCCTAATGCATTTAGTATCAAGAATCTATAATTTAAATGTCCTTATATATGCATCAATAGTACTCGCATTTATGTCTGTTCTTAAGCGTTTTAGAAATAAATGTTATATTATGAGACAATGTATAGTTCCACCATAGTTGTTAACAGTATACTAGAACAAACATTGTTGGAGTAATGTTCGGTACGTCTTTACCTCCGATTGTTTGTATGGGGGTTCATGTCTTATATGCCTTGTTTGTTTGTGTATAGTGGTGTCCAACATATTTTGTGTTGTGTTTTTGTTTTGTTTGTCATTGTCTTGTGAACCCTATCTTGACAGTTTCTTTAAATTGTCCTTTTTTTTATTGCCCCTTCGGTATTCTCTAACGTTTATTCCATATATTCTTGAAATCACCCGATTATCTGTACTTAAATAACCAGTAATACAAATTAAATTCGTCGTCGATGTACACTTATGGATTCGTAGATTTACCATTTTATATTTTGAATTGCTTTTTACACTATGATTAGTTAACTTGTTTAATACCGATGTTATTGAACTAATAAATTTGTCAGTATTGTATGGATGTCAGTATCACCCCGGAATCTTCATGTTAATTGAAACCTCGTTATTGAAACCCATTTAGTTTTGTCCTATTTTCTGTAATATTATATTAAGTCGAAAACGAATGCGTATAATATTTCTATTAGCAATTAATTAACAGGAAAACATTACACGATATAGTACTTAAACTTATTCATTCTGACAATGATGTCATATTTTCAATCTTTGACCGAGAATGGCGAACATTGTTAGTCAATGAATTCAACCCCAATTTTCATGCTGGTCAAAGCATATATTGGATTTTGTTTCTGACAGCTGATTTATTTTACAAGATTCTTATCGAAGTTGATTGTTGATCAATTTACTGGAAAAAAAATATAAAGTCGTTTATCAAACTTGTATATTGGCAATACATTTATACAAACGGTTTGAATTCAACACAAAATATCTATAAATCTCTTCAGAAATATGTATTCATGATTATTTTTAATTTTGAAACATATAAATAGTTATTAACAATGCATAAAAAATCTCTCAAAGTTCAAGGATAAGCACTTTTTTTTAATATTTGAGTGTAATTTATTAAGCTAGTATAATTAATCTTATTCATGTTTATAGCTTCTGAGGACAAACCACCCACATAACATAACGTTTATCTGTAACAGTGTCGCTCAATAGTAGATTAGAAATCATCTAACATTCCCTTTCATTATGGGCCTTAAAGAGATTAGGGATGTCTTACTTTCACTTTGGTATGGATCATAAGACGTGAAGATGAACTACAATAAACAAACACATAAAGTAATCCCTCATACGATACCATGGGTATTACACAATGCATAAACTTCACCGTCAGAACGTTCCAACAATCGAAAAATACACAAAAGCAACCATTAAGCAATATCATCGTCAAACTAATGTGTTAACATAAACCAGAATACCATTAGAAATGCAGAAATAACATACCGGTACGTCTTTTGAAAGTGTAATATGTCTATAGGTCGGTATTGCCTCATTATACACAGTAAATTGACAATTGAAAAAAACTAACTGCTTAATTATATTTGTCAACAGTTTAATATACAAAATGTACCAATAAAGTTACTAAAATCATATGGCTTGATCATATTTGGGAGTTTGCAAGTCACTGGATTTTATTTTATTTTATTGACACTTATTAGAGTAACCACCATTTCAGTGGATTATAGTATTATTGAGGTTTCCGTCAGATTGAACAATTTCTATTTAAAGCAGATCTGTGTAACAACATTTCAGTGTAAAACTAAGTCTCCGGTATAGGATCTGCAGATGGAGGAAAAAAAAAAAAAAAAAAAAAAAACATTGTATCCAATTTGTCATAGTCAGATACAATCTAACAAATTAAGAACACTTTTCAAATACAATGCGGCTTTATTGTCGTGGTATAATAAGAAAGTGTTTTATTAAGACTACAATATATGGCAAAATCCTATTATTGATTATCAAGCTCTATGATAGCATACAACACAAAATACTTAGACTTATTTAATTTGACAATGAATATATAGCATTGGATACCTAAAGCAATATTGTTCTTTATATAAGCTGATGGTAGTAGACATTCTGCTAAATCAAATAATGTTTTGTGGACGTGACGGCTGATTAATTAAACAGCTTTGTGGTTAATGTACATATTGCGTACAAGATTTCTAGATTTCATGGGTTGAAGAATTGGATAAGAAATAAGTTTTTCATTTAGACACGATTACAAAATTGTGCTAAAAATATGTAGACAATAAATATCAACTGGTCGTCAGCAGCAAACAATAAAGCTGTCAAGAAATGTTAATGGAAATAAGTATACATTTCATCTGACACTGATTAAGTCTTGAATTTTAGTTTTAGTTATTAATTATGAATGTATTATATAATATACTGTGCAACTATTAAACACCCACACAAACCAATTGCTTAAAATCAGAAAAAAATGTTTTCATGCATTTTCAATACGTGTTTCGCATTTCTTACTACTAGAATGCTTAGTGTTTGACAACAGATGACAAACACACTTCCTCTGGCGTTGTCTGCCATGTCAGGGACATTCGGAGATTTGTTTAATATTGACGGGGGTCTTCCACTGATGCACTTATGATTAAATAAAACATATTCGAACTGTTTTAAGACACATGACAAATTTATGTCCCAATAACAATTCAAATATAAAGAGTCAAGTATAATAAATATTTCAGTCTCCCACAATGACCAGGTTTATGCTGTAGTGGTGTGTAGCATAAGAGAGCAATTGTTTTTGTTCCTAGAGTTATATCCATGCTTCCGTTACATATGTATCAGAATTGATATGACAAACGACTTTCAACTTACTGTCATAAAAATACTATGCATATAAATGTCTTCAAAATGGCTGTTAAGATAATTCAGCCCAGAATGTTATTGGGATCTTTAAGACATTCGCTTTTTTGGGTATATGTTTACTATACTCTGACATTGTTTAATAACAATTAGGACTTCCAGACGGGTGTCATAGATATATAGAAATAATACAGAGTGAATTTCGAAGTATAGAAAATATAACCTAGGTTAAAATAAATAAGAGCGTCATATCCAGACGGATCAATGTTAAACAGACGTATTGACTAAAAGACAAAAAAGTAGAGCACTATATTATCCAGATGAATGGACTGCAAAAACAAATAAAAGCGTCACATCCACATGAATGGTTTACCAGAATAAATTTAGAGAATCATATACAGACGAATGAACTACAAGAATAAACTTAGAGCATCATATTCAGACGATTTGACATGTTTTCTATATTTTTTAGAATTATGTAAAACGGTTTCCAGACGTCACTATTTTTCGCTTGCACAAATGTATACTTCTGGTCTTCTACTCCATACCTACATTATATATCCCTTGTGCTTGTGTTATCAGTTCCTTGACCAAACAAGTATAACCTCGAACAAGGAATTCGTCTATAAGGGTCCACATGTTAATGTGAACTAAATTAAATGTTGCTTGAATAGTTTCTGGACAATTCCATTACCTTATAGACAATGTTTTTGATTAGCCAATATTGTGACATTAGAGAAGAAATAGATCGGAAGTTTTTGACTAAACTTTTCATCTTATTACAATATTTTGATTCATCTTCTTTGGGGTGATTTTTGAGAAATGGCGCTTTAGCTCACCCAACCCAAATTGCGATATGAGGCTGTTGCTATCACTTTGTTTAAGTATTCGTCGTTCGCGTGATGTGTAGATCAAATCAACTGCAGTCCAAAAAATACAATGAATGTTTCTCTACAAAGATAAATGCTTCTTTTGATAATCGAAGACAAGATCCTGCCACCAATGTAGATGTAAAATCATGTCTGTCACAATTTAAATTTATATCATCAATGCATTTACCGACATCGTAGGAGAAGTTTGAGTCCTCATATGAGCGAACAAAATATATGACGAGGAGAGTTGACTGCGTCCCTCGGCAAACCCTCAACATCACGATATAATCCGATTAGTGTCTTGGTGGAGAAGGTCATTGTCAATGCTAAAATTCGTGACAAAATGTGCCGACAAAGAGAACCAATATTGAAATACATGCTTAATGTGTTAACGATTTCGAGCAGATAAGAATTTAGTCCTACTCGATACAATGGTATCCTGCATTTGGTATGCCCATTAACTATAGACTTTCCTGACAATATATCATGCATCTGATCGATCTGAGAGTAGAAACCACAATAGGAGGGTTTTGATAAGTTTTTACTCAAGAAAACAACGACTGACAGTGATGTACTCGCAGCTCGTGAAAGCCAACATATCACAAAACCAAATGTAGTGTCGTCGTCGTTCTTTGGATAATGAAATTAACAGTATTATAATAGTTATACTATTACTTGAATATGCTTGTTCTCTCTGGGACAATACAGGTAAAATTAAGTAGGCAGACTGCAGACAACGAACCACATTTTGGTAACATGTTGCTACACTTATACTGGCGCAGTCTTGAAGATAGAGGTAAAGATGCTCAACTTGTCATGATGTATAAAATGACAAATGAAAATGTAGCCATTATTTAAAAAAAAAACACGTACTAAACCCACCATTGAGATAACATGCATTCGTTTTTCATTAGTCCTCCTTGTAAGACTAACAACAGATAAGAATCGTTTTCCATCGTATGATATATGACTAGAACCGACTGCCACAGCTAATAGTTTTGTGTCGCTCTGTATAAATATTCAAGGCTACTGTCTTCTCTACCAAATACTAATTTATGAAACCTGTAAATAGTGTTTGCCTTTTTGAATTATCATGTGTAACCTCTGATATGATCCTCAACGGCGGTCAGTGTTTGGTAGAAGTAGAATGCGTCGAGGTCAACTTTATTTGGGGTGTGTTTATTTCTGTATTGCGATGTCCATAGCAATCATCGTATACATGTTTTATGCTTCATCTGCGTTGATTTCTAAATACAATGTTTGTTTTATCATGCTTGATTGAACAAGTTAATGACTATTTACAGGAATGTCATAGGGTGATTGACAGTAGCTGAAGAACAGAAGGTTAATGAACAATAATTACTATAATATATACTAAGAGTTCAGATCTAAGGGTTTTTTTGTTAAAAACGTAGATATCAAATTTAATGCGCATGACGCGTTTTTGGAATAAACTTCATCCGGTACGCTTAAAATCGAAAGATTGAAAAGCCAAATAATTTAAAGTTTTGGGAGCAATAAGACCAAACAGGATAGCCAAAATCGGCTAAGGTCACCTATGCATGAGGGGATATAACCTTATTGTTATTAATAATTACATTATTTAGGAACAGTAAATTCACGTAAATATAATAAAGAATTGATATTGAAAACGTGTAGACTTGTTTTTTTTTTAATAATAAATATGTGGAAAAACTTGTATGACTGCATCACTTCACTGAGAGGGAAGGATTGGGGTCATAAAACTAGTTTAACAACGCCGTATTGTATTGTAGTGTCTGTACGTAGTAAGGAAAGTTAGAGGTCATATATATGTTTGTTAGAGGTCATATATATGTTTGTTAGAGGTCATATATATGTTTGTTAGAGGTATCGATTGTGCATCTTTCTACTATTTTTCAATTGGTCTTTGGAAATGTTCTGGTAGTGTGATAATTTTTTGTTTTTTTCATTTTATTTTATCATTGGTTTGATTTGGTCTGGTTTATGGTTAGTGATGGAACGATTATCGCCGATGATCGATTAACGGTCGTTTGAGTGGCAACGATGCTCATAATCGATTCCAAAATCAATAATCGACAATCGCCGACATCGCCGATTCCGGATTTTTGGTTCCGTTTCGGGTATCTNTTTATGGTACTTAACGCCTCTTTCAACAATATTTCAGTTATGTCGTGGTAATCAGTTGTATTGGTGGGGGAAGACGGAGTATCCGCAGAAAACCACCGACATGTCGCAAGTTACTGACAAACTTTATCACATAATGTTGTATTGAGTACACCGCGGCATGAGCTGGATTCGAAGTCACAACTTTAGTTGTCATAGGTGCTGATTGCACAGGCAGTTGTAAATCTAACTACCATACGATCACGACCACGACGGTCCCTATGTCATTGGTGAATGTCTAATCCGTTTGTAGATTATTCAGTGTTATCATATGCTATGCTGACTGTGAAACGTAGGATATAGGGGTGCCACGTGTGGAGCAGGAACTGCTTACCGTTCCGGAGCTCATGAGTTCCACCACGTTGTTATATTTGTCTTAGTGGGATTTGTGCTCTCAAATTGCATGTTTTCACGATTTTTGTTGCGTGGTGTGATGTCTACTACTATTTCTGCATGAAAACGATGTTCGATTCGTCTTGACTACAATTTGTTTTGTATGAGGTTCAGGTCTTATTCGTTATTTATATTGTACGATTACTGGTGACAACGCGATTTCCATACGCGATGATGAGTCTGGCGTTTTACAGTAACACGACAGGTGTGCTTTGTGAAGCAGAAACTACTAACCCTTCCGGAGCTCCTGGCCCCGGCGCCACAAAACTATTTGAGTACAAATTTTGTACTCAGCTTGAGAATATTCTTAAATTTTGTATTCTGAGAAAAATTGACCGCCACAAAACTATTTGAGCAAACTTTTTGTACTCAGCTTGAGAATATTCTTAAATATTTGAGAATGGCTTAAACCATACTTAAGTAATTTACTCAACATCCAAGATGATGTCAAGAATAATAATGAAACGTAGAAGGGAAAGAAATGCAACAATTCCAAGTCGTAGGGTATATAGAGATAGAAGTAATGCCTTAGAAACCATGACAGATGATTTATTTGAGAAATATCGGTTTAGGCGACCCACGATAGAGTTTATTGCTGATGCCAATGGTATCTGCCATCAGTTTTCCACACAGTTCCCCATCTTTTATTTTGATTGTTCAATAAGCAACATTTCTTCGTCCATGGTCCAGATGGACCCATTTTTCCCTTTAGTGTCCATATTTATAATGCAATATGCTAAACAGACGATAATTTGACAACTTACATCAACACGCCCGTACTTTTCCCGATGTTTACTAGTTCTTCTTTATCTTCCACACAGGAGAGTTCCACAATGTGCACTGAAGAAACTCCCCCTTTTTTGTATATATATAGACTTTTATTGTATTTTACAGTATTGAAATATTTTTAATCAACACGATAGTGGTTCTCCTCAACATAAAAGAGGGATATACCGGACAAGAAGAAGAATGCCACATACGTAGTTGAAATTTTTTTTACTCAACTGAGAACGTTCTCAAATCTGAGAAAAAAGTTTTGTGGCGGAGAAAAGAAGATTTATTCTCAACTGAGTAAACAATTTCATTCTGAGAATATTTTTATTCTCAGAATATTTTAGTTTTGTGGCGCAGGGGCCTGAATTCACCCCCAGTTTTTGGTTGGTTCATGTTGCTCGATCTTTAGTTTTCTGTTTAGTGCTGTATAAATTATTTTCCTTTTGACCTTTTTCCGCTTGTCCATTGTATTGTTTGTTTTCTATGATTTACGGCTTCTAATTACCTCCTTAGTACCGTCAACGATTTAGTATGTTACGTTACTACTTTGCACTGACGTCATGACACTGAAATTCGTTCGACATTATCAACCAGTGATATTGTATATAAGATAATAATTTAATTTGATTTGAATATTTCAATCTGATTGGCTAATCTGCCTGGAGAACATTTTGGATATACTGTATAAGCTGGGTTGGTATTGTGACGTCACCAACGTGTTCATCCGCTAACGACAAATTCAAATAGTCACATGAAATAATCGTAATTAAAATCGAGGAATCATTAAAGTTTGTTGTAAAAATTAAATTATAAGGAATGTTTGAAATTGTTGAATAGGTTATATATAGATTCTCCTTCAGTTGCCCGTGGGTTACGATATTTCTCCACTCAAGAGAGTTAAAATAAAAATTTTAACCACAAGCCGTCAGGCGAGTGGTTAAAATTTTTAATTTAACTCTCGAGAGTGGAGAAATATCGTAACCCACATGGGCAACTGAAGGAGAATTTGTTTCTCCCATTATTTAACATGAACTTTATTTCAAAAGCCGTCAAACGAGTCAAACGAGTCAAATGCGGGGAAAGGCACGAGACATTTTAATCCTCTAGAGGATTACAGATTTTTCTACCACTGCTTCAGCGGGGTTAAAATGACGTCATAATGGGAGAAACTTGCATAACCTGGTTTGGGTCAGTTTACGCTTTTCATAAACCGCTTCGCGGTTTATTAAGCGTAAACTGACCCAACCCAGGTTATATCGTATAACCTGTTCAACAATTTCAAATATTCTTTAAATGAAAACATACATGTTTATTGTAGCGTCAGCATATACTATTGGTACATGTTTCATTCAATGGTATTTGGAGTGCATGTGGATTAACTAGGAGAATAAATCTCATTACAACAAGTAGTTTGTGCTATTTAGAGGAGAGATATATATCACTATGACGATATTCAATATTAACAGTATCAAAATTAATCAGAACCTGCAAATTAGGACACAAACTTAAATACGACGTTACAAGAACTGTCAATTACGTTCTTTTAGAAGGCAATGTAATGAAATCAAGAATATAATTAATCAAGGCTTCTAACGTATAATTATTTACAAATCAGATTTTATATTAAAACGACATTCTGCAAATTTATATCTCTCGTACATTTAAATTTAGCCATGTAATTTTGTGGTGGGTGTAAGTACTTTGATTATTTAATAGTAGATTGCTTATCGTCCAGTTACAAAGGATACACGACGAGAACAAGTTCAACAGTATTTAAAAATATACAGAAATAGGGACGGCATGGATCAACTAGGGCAACGAATTTTAGCAAAAAGCGAAAACGTTAGAAGTCAAAGTCAAAGTCAAAGATTTTATTGATTTAAAATCCAAAATCTGGATAAATTAGAAGAATTGGATGTTGACGAACATTGTACAACCTTCTGTAGCGATTACACTGCGCCTATTCGAAAGCTGTAAAAGAGTGACGTTTTCCGAGCCAATTATCCATCATGGTTGAAGGACAGGTCTCCCGTATTATAGCTTGACTTCGCTGGTAGCAGATAAGATCCGTTTCTTTTCACTCTTTGCAGCGTTAGCTGTATTGTTTTCATTTCCCGGGTACTGGCATATGCTGGTTTTGTCAGTTACGTCTCTTATAAGAAGAGTTTGAAGATATCAAAGGGGTATTCAGAATCCGTATATCGAAGAAGAACGGAAAACACAATGGCCAAATGAAAAAGTACAAAAGGATAAAAACGAAACAAAACATACATATAAAACTAAAGATCGAGTAACAAGAACCCCACTAAGAACCGGGGGTTAACTCAAGTGCTACGGAAGGGTAAGAAATTCCTGCTCCACTAGTGGCACCCGTCGTGATAATTTAGTTACAAACCCGGTAATATAAGTCGTGAATGAAGAAAGGACCCGCCAATCAGCATATGACACCCACTCGACATCATATCAAAATGTATACACATTTAACTGAAAACACACAAGAATTACAGTAAATGTAAAACAATATGTGATACAGATCATTCTGGAAAACGGAAGACACGTCCGTTGTACATCTAAGAATGGAAGACATACTCAGTGCGCATTTTAAGATATGGAATACTTCCCCAATGTATACTTAGTCAGTTACCCTTACATCATGTAATTCATTATTATCATAATATTTCAAATGCATTTATATATCTAATCAGTTGTATAATAAAAGCATAGATATCTAATTTAGTGTGCACGGCACATTTATATATCTAATCAGTTGTATAATAAAACGTAAAGATCTAATTTAGTGTGCACGGCACATTTATATATCTAATTAGTTGTATAATAAAACGTAGATATCTAATTTAGTGTGCACGACACATTTATATATCTAATCAGTTGTATAATAAAAGCGTAGATATCTAATTTAGTGTTCCCGACACGTTTATATATCTTATCAGTTATATAATAAAAGCGTAGATATCTAATTTAGTGTGCACGGCACATTTATATATCTTATCAGTTACTAAAGTATATAATAAAACGTAGATATCTAATTTAGTGTGAACGGCACATTTATATATCTTATCAGTTACTAAAGTATATAATAAAACGTAGATATCTAATTTAGTGTGCACGGCACATTTATATATCTTGGCACATTGATATATCTTATCAGTTACTAAAGTATATAATAAAACGTAGATATCTAATTTAGTGTGCACGACACATTTATATATCTTATCAGTTACTAAAGTATATAATAAAACGTAGATATCTAATTTAGTGTGCACAGCACATTTGTATATCTTGGCACATTTATATATCTTATCAGTTACTAAAGTATATAATAAAACGTAGATATCTAATTTAGTGTGCACGACACATTTATATATCTAATCAGTTGTATAATAAAAGCGTAGATATCAAATTTAGTGTGCACAGCACATTTATATATCTAATCAGTTGTATAATAAAACGTAGATATCTAATTTAGTGTGCACGACACATTTATATATCTAATCAGTTGTATAATAAAAGCGTAGATATCTAATTTAGTGTTCCCGACACGTTTATATATCTAATCAGTTGTATAATAAAACGTAGATATCTAATTTAGTGTTCCCGACACGTTTATATATCTTATCAGTTATATAATAAAACGTAGAGATCTAATTTAGTGTGCACGGCACATTTATATATCTTATCAGTTGTATAATAAAACGTAGATATCTAATTTAGTGTGCACGGCACATTTATATATCTTATCAGTTGTATAATAAAAGCGTAGATATCTAATTTAGTGTGCACGACACATTTATATATCTTATCAGTTACTAAAGTATATAATAAAACCTAGAGATCTAATTTAGTGTGCACGGCACATTTATATATCTTATCAGTTGTATAATAAAACGTAGAGATCTAATTTAGTGTGCACGTCAGATTTATATATCTAATCAGTTGTATAATAAAACGTAGATATCTAATTTAGTGTGCACGACACATTTATATATCTAATCAGTTACTAAAGTATATAATAAAACCTAGAGATCTAATTTAGTGTGCACGGCACATTTATATATCTTATCAGTTGTATAATAAAACGTAGAGATCTAATTTAGTGTGCACGTCAGATTTATATATCTTATCAGTTGTATAATAAAACGTAGATATCTAATTTAGTGTGCACGACACATTTATATATCTAATCAGTTGTATAAGAAAACGTAGAGATCTAATTTAGTGTGCACGGCACATTTATATATCTTATCAGTTACTAAAGTATATAATAAAACGTAGAGATCTAATTTAGTGTGCACGGCACATTTATATATCTAATCAGTTGTATAATAAAACGTAGATATCTAATTTAGTGTGCACGACACATTTATATATCTTATCAGTTGTATAATAAAAGCGTAGATATCTAATTTAGTGTGCACGGCACATTTATATATCTTATCAGTTACTAAAGTATATAATAAAAGCGTAGATATCTAATTTAGTGTGCACGGCACATTTATATATCTAATCAGTTGTATAATAAAACGTAGATATCTAATTTAGTGTGCACGGCACATTTATATATCTTATCAGTTACTAAAGTATATAATAAAACGTAGATATCTAATTTAGTGTGCACG
>MJUT01010587.1:507787-551966 GCA_002080005.1 Gigantidas platifrons | reverse complement strand
TCTAATTTAGTGTGCACGGTACATTTATATATCTTATCAGTTACTAAAGTATATAATAAAACGTAGATATCTAATTTAGTGTGCACGGCACATTTATATATCTTATCAGTTATTAAAGTATATAATAAAAGCGTAGATATCTAATTTAGTGTGCACGGCACATTTATATATCTAATCAGTTGTATAATAAAATGTAGATATCTAATTTAGTGTGCACGGCACATTTATATATCTTATCAGTTACGAAAGTATATAATAAAACGTAGATATCTAATTTAGTGTGCACGGCACATTTATATATCTTGGCACATTTATATATCTTATCAGTTACTAAAGTATATAATAAAACGTAGATATCTAATTTAGTGTGCACGGCACATTTATATATCTTATCAGTTACTAAAGTATATAATAAAACGTAGATATCTAATTTAGTGTGCACGGTACATTTATATATCTTATCAGTTACTAAAGTATATAATAAAACGTAGATATCTAATTTAGTGTGCACGGCACATTTATATATCTTGGCACATGTATATATCTTATCAGTTACTAAAGTATATAATAAAACGTAGATATCTAATTTAGTGTGCACGACACATTTATATATCTTATCAGTTGTATAATAAAACGTAGATATCTAATTTAGTGTGCACGACACATTTATATATCTAATCAGTTGTATAATAAAACGTAGAGATCTAATTTAGTGTGCACAGCACATTTATATATCTTATCAGTTACTAAAGTATATAATAAAACGTAGAGATCTAATTTAGTGTGCACGGCACATTTATGTATCTAATCAGTTGTATAATAAAACGTAGATATCTAATTTAGTGTGCACGGCACATTTATATATCTAATCAGTTGTATCATAAAAGCGTAGATATCTAATTTAGTGTGCACGACACAATTATATATCTAATCAGTTGTATAATAAAACGTAGATATCTAATTTAGTGTGCACGGCACATTTATATATCTAATCAGTTGTATAATAAAACGTAGATATCTAATTTAGTGTGCACGGCACATTTATATATCTAATCAGTTGTATAATAAACCGTAGATATCTAATTTAGTGTGCACGGCACATTTATATATCTAATCAGTTGTATAATAAAACGTAGAGATCTAATTTAGTGTGCACGACACATTTATATATCTAATCAGTTGTATAATAAAACGTAGATATCTAATTTAGTGTGCACGACACGTTTGTATATCGTTTATCTTACATTGAGAAAAATAGAATTATATTATTGCACACAGCGTTGAAAGGGAGTAAACTCAAACTACATCATGTCTGATTTCTACTATCAAACAATCGCTTTGCACTGACGAATTATTACTGTATTGTAAATTATTTTCCTTTGTAGATTGTGTTGTCCCTTCAGTTCCATCGTATGTAGTATTTGTTTCTTAGCTGGTTCGTCTTGTTCGTATTTATAAGAAAAGTTTGAAGAAGGACAAACAACACAATGGTTAAATGAATAAGACTATTGTTTCACTGTTGTGTCTTACGATGTCCTTGTATAGATAATGGTTGAGACCATCGGCTCTCTTTAAGAAAATTAATATTATACATATAACAACTTGTTCTGTATCACGAAGGTTAAATACATTATGTATAATGTTCACCTGGATATATTATAGCGTTCTTTATAAGGCTGCTCCCCTGGATATATTATAGCGTTCTTTATAAGGCTGCTCCCCTGGATATATTATAGCGTTCTTTATAAGGCTGCTCCCCTCGATATATTTGAGGGTTGACATTTTACTCACATGTGGAAAGCATCATTTCACTCGGAAGGGAGATTTGCGTCCATAAAACTAGTTTAATCCCGTCGCTTTTTATTGAAGTGTCTGTACCAAGCCAGGAAAGTGAGCGGTTGTGTTAGGGGTATCGATTTCCTCTCTTTCTTCGATTTTGTCATTGGGTTTTGGTAATGTTCGGACAGTGTGGTATTTTTTGTTTTTCATTTTATTGACTTGTCCATCTAGATTGCAATCTCGTCTTGAGCATGTTAATGACATTAAGACGCATTATATAAATTCCATTGATTGATTGATTTTTTTATTTTATTTTTTTTGAGCGGGACAATGAAGCTTATCCAGATTGAATGCAACCTTTACATAACAGAACCAATAGTGTCAACCTAATATTTAATAGTTTGGTATACTTGTTTATGAGATTATTTCGTCAAATCAATACAAGCCCAAAAAGTTATGTATTGTATATAAGTCTGTTTATCATTTGCTTGACAGTAATATACAGGATCAATTACTTAGTCTTTCTGTTCTTTTTCCTTATTAATATAATAATGCATTGTGCCTGATGATCAGATAAATATTGGTTTACTTTTTGACGGCGGATTTATCCAACATAATTAAGTAAATCGGATGTATTGGTATTTGATGTTAATTGGTTTATTTACCGCTGTTGTTCTTGTTGCATGGGAAAAGAAAAACTTTCGTTCATATAATTTCTCTTCAGATAACTAAGACTTGATTTACTTTGATTTATTGTGTCAATACTCAATATTCTGTCTCCAAATTCGATCAGGTTGTATATGATAAAATAAAAACACTTCAAATATATGACACCAACTAAAAACCTAATAATGGTTTTATAAAACATGTTCTGATAATTAGATTTTATTGTACTATAATCAAATCCACATAAAATTAATACTCCTGTTAATTTTCAAGACTCTTGTAAAATCTAATTTTAAATCAAAGGACAGACAACTAATTTACATCCCACTCTGATTTTAATATAATTATATCATTATTTGGTTCCACACAACTAGTCAAAGGTATTTCTGCAAACTTTCATTACATATCGATTTTAACAAGACCACAAAATATGGCGTGGGTTTTAACAAGAACATAAAAATGACATTACTTTAACAAGAACATAGTAATGGGATGGATTTTGAACGGGAACACAAAACATGGCATGGGTTTGGAACAAAAACCGCAAAACATGATTTGGATTTTAACTAGAAAACAAAGATGACTTGGATTTTAACCCCCAAAAAAACACAAAACATGACTTGGACATTAATAATAATATAAAACATCTTTATCTCTCGTTGTAATATACTGAGGACTGCACAGGAAGAAACTAAGTATACAGATAGACAAAACATCGTATATTATTTGTTTATTACATTTGTTTAAAGAATCTCAGTTGTTGTTTTACATATAATCTGTCACCCCGTGCTTATTACATCTTTTACTGCTGTGTAATTCTTCTATTTTGAGTTGCTTATGTTTTTTGGATACACTATGTTTAATACGCACATCTTATGTTTCATGCTAAAGATAAAATACTGATATATCGTTTCAAACAAGGAAGTTCAAAGGTTATATAATATCACCTCTTTCATCAATAAAATCATCATCTATGTTTGGTTTGATAAGTTTCCATAGCAACAATATAAATACAAGCCCAAGAATACAGAGAGATATAACTGTGTAGTAATACATTATATCAAATAGGATCACTTGACATGACCCCATTTCTCCAACAAATACTCCAGCTGCTCCTGAAATATAACAAACAATATCGATAACCAATGACTGAAATAAAATCAAGGTGATCTTCATTGACAAATGTGAGTTGTGGTCACCGTCTTTGTATACCTAAACGTTTTTATTTTAAACAAAAATTCCCGGAGGAAAGGACCAACGTCGTTTGCACAATAATATGGGCTACAGTTTGTATATTGAAGCTAGCTACATTGGTAAGCCAAGATGTAGGGATGAGATTATTGCACGAAGCAAGTGTATGTGATACATAAACTCAGTAAAGTTTTACTGCAGATTGTTTAGTATTGTCTGTTCTTCAATGTTTTACAACTTGCATTTATATTTGCAATCGAGAACCAGACATTCGCATCGGGAAACTGTTATTTTCTAAGTTTTCTCTTCTTTTGACCGATAATTTGGACTGTATTTTAATAGTGAGCTATGTTTATTGTTAGATGTAGACGATCCGTGATATAAATATTTTCGATCAAATCATAGACTGAATCTACTCGAATTCACATCTAAAGATAAACTGCCTTATTTAGATACTGTAATAAAATAGATGGTTTTGTTTGGTTTATGGTGTTTAACGCCACTTTCAACAATATTTCAATTATATCGTGGCGGTCAGAGTTTTTTTTTTTTTTTTTTGGTGGAGGAAATCGGAGTACCCGAAGAAAACCATCGACCTGTCGCAATTCACTGACAAACTTTATCACATAATGTTGTATCGAATACACCTCGCCATGAAAGGGGTTCGAACTTACAACTTTAATGGCAGATAGGCTCTGATTACACATGTTGTTGTAAATCCAATTACCATACAACCATTACGGCCCCTAATATAGTTTACAATCCATTACCTATGAACACAGTACAAACATATAGCCCATTTAATCCATTATCTAGCACACTTGACTCCGACAGAAACATCATGGCTTTTGCTCTTCTCATCTTTGTTTGTATAACGATGACCACCTGAAGCAGGTAAGATAGAGACTTGAACAGTCCGTCTCCCCCTAGTAGTACCATAGATACTGGTACTAATGGTTTTGCCGTGCAGTTATTAGAAAACTGAATGCCTGAAATATAATGTGCTTTAATTATGGAGTATAATTTAGACATTATATCTGTCATATTTATTAAATCAGTTAATTGTCCTACTTTTGTTTTTATCTTCTATTGTTTTGGGTGTGGCTCCGATATACACCGTCTCTACATTGATATTGTACACATTCATCCATTAATTATTAAATATTTTACAAAAGATGACGGTTGACATTTTATTCACATGTGGAAAACGATTGCATGACCGCATCATTTCATTAACAGAGGAGGTTTGCTTTCTTAAAACTAATTTAACTCCGCCACTTTTTATTGAAATGCCTGGCTCAAGACAAGAAAAGGAGCGGTCGTGTATATGTATGCTAGGGGTATCGATTTTGTCTGTTTCTACGATTTTTCTATCGCAAAGATTTTGGAACTGTTCAGAGGGTGTGGTATTTTTTCTTATTTTATCAGCACATATACAGTTCACCTATCATTTTTTTATATACTTTTCTATAAAATGCTACGGTGAAAGATATAACACATATATCCAATAAATAACTTTCATAAGAATATCAGTTATTCACAATGGAGTAATAACTCCAAAAAATCATAAAATTAGTTAACAATTACGTAATATCCGTGTGCTGACCGAGTACATATGACATAGCTAAAATTATGTTTCTTACGATATAATTTTACTCTACCTCAAATTGTAAATAGAGGCAAGAATAGTTCATGAAGTAGGAAATAATACCATTCTGTAGCAGGCTCACTCATTTCCGGTATTAGGTTCACTCACTTCCGGTGTTTGTTAGAAATCGTATGATATGTGTTATGTTCATGATTGATTGTATGTTCCACTGGTGGTATTTTGTCTATTTAGATTGTGATTACCATTTTTTGGTGTATTTACTCAATCTTCGTATGAACAAGCAATCTATCAACTTACCCAACACAAACATCATGATGTGGATTACCAGTGAAAACAAGATTGGAGCAATCAAAAATCCTTGAAAATAAATGATATATTTATTGTTCGAAAACAAATACGATAAGCCTAAATTCATAGAGCTAATAAACTCTCTGATCTTAAATAAACAAATAGATTCTTGCTACAAAATATTATTAAAACATCAAAAAGGAAATATATATATGTAGCTATAAAATATCGTCAGAGTCAGTTTCGGACCGGTCATTTTGCATATTAATTTTACGCGAACAGATTACCTGTATGACGTCATAAGACAGTGTTTACATAGACAAATACACAGTACACTGTTGTAACTCAATTATGTCGAAGCAGCTTTCGATGAATGCAAATATTTCATGTATTGTACAATGATATTGATGTTTAGTTTTATGTGTATGTTTTGTAGATCGTTGTTTGTCCCTTTTCTTTTGACCATTGTGTTGTCTGTGCTTCTTCGATATACGGATTCTGATTACCCCTTTGGTATCTTCAAACTCTTCTTAATATATAGAATAAGAACAGTTAGCAGATATCAAAGGTGTAACCAGGAGCCGCAAGTCGAAGAACCGACAATGAAATGAACAAAGAGAAAAGCACAAAAGGACAAATAACGATCTACAAAATATTACACAGAACATTAAAGATCGAGCAACACGAACCCCACTATAAACCGGGGTCAAACTCGGGTATTCCGGAAGGGTAAACAGTTCCTGCTCTACATATGACACCAGTTGTATTACTCTTGTTACAAATATTGTGATGTCATTAATGAGGAAAGTACCGGGTTGTGATTACTTGTGGTCATTTATGACACATATACTCCATAACGGTTAATCAAGTCACGGTGGCGACCGTAAAACTTTCGAAGTCATGACTTCAACTTAAGCATTAGGAACCATTGTTTCATAGCTCAACTCCAATCAACAAAACATATTAGAAAATAGATTTGTTATTTGCAAAATACGACTTTTACTATAATAAGTTGAATTACAATGACATGTATGATCATCTGGTTATTTTTATTTAACTTGAGGTGTTTGATTGCTAGCTACTCTCAAGTGTTATTATACAGACGGTCAGCAAGCTACTTATTTTACTTATTATTTAGTGCAATTAAAATAATGTGATACATTGTATATAATTTTGCTTTAATGAAGAATGACACATTTGATTCTGTGATAATATGTTACGACCTATATCACAATGACTTTAATATGTTTTTTGTTCTTTGATGAAAATGTTCATGTATGATTTATGCTAATTTTAATATATAGTAGTTGTTTATTTGCGATTATTATATAATTAGACGCAAACATTGGTACCCCGCTGATGTTTGCCCCCGTTGTAAAGGGGTAGTTTCTGAATAAAATATTATTATTAATATTATAACAAGTGTACATTGTTCCACAACTCTTAGTTTTAGCGGAAGTAATCTACATATATTTCGAACAAAAGTTATTTATTTGAACCCTTGCCAGCAGAGATATTTACTATCTTCCCTTAAGGGGTTCTCTAGGATATATTAGACGGATTGACATAACTTTCTTACTAAGATAACAATCAATATCAGAAAAAGGAGCATACTGACCAATGTTATATTTATTCTTTGTAGTAATGGATGTTCCCAATTTACAGTATATAAGCAGAAATGTGTATAATCTATTACCTGGACCTATTTTCCCAACTGCCACCCATGCAATAAACTTCCTTGTTGACTCGAACGCTAAACTTATTCTAGATTTGTCTTCTTTTTCTACGTCTGTGTCAATATTTGAGTTTACATCTTGTGTTTTTTCCTCTGATTGTTTAGAAAATCCTTGTTTTTCTTCTTTTATAATTTTTTCATCTGTTGTTTTGCTACAAGACGGCATTGGTGAATCTTGTGCCGTTTTGGCATCACTTTCTTCTTCGGGACACACTTTCCTACTGATAGTTTCTTCCTGGTTTGTCAAAATACCATCATTTGATATTTGCATTTCCTGTCCTCCCGTATCGGCTATGTTTCTTGTCAACTGTTCTCCCAATTGTATCTTTTCTTCTGTATCTTCTAGTGCATTGTTCTTTTCGTCAATACTTAGCTCTTCCTGCTTTTTAGATTTTTCATCCTCGTCTATGGTTTCGCCATTAGGTTGGTCTTTATTGATCAGTTCTTGTATTGTTCCGTTATTGCCTTCCACATGTCCTGTCAAATCTGGTTTGTCATCCACTGAATTTACATCTGACATTTTGATTCTGTAAAAACATAAACAAGTTGATTTCTATCAAGTCCTTTTTGTATCGGCGCTATAGTGAAGTGTTCAAATTATATGCTGGTATTATTATATTGCAATTTTCATTTAAATTAAAAATCACCGTAGTTACTCATAAAGGCGTTAATGAAAATTTAAACATATTTTTATTTCCGATTTTATCATTGTTATTATTATCCCAATTGGAGCCCCGATGTGTACTTGTGTTCGCAGAAACAATACATAACTCGCCCATAGAATGGGACGCACGTGAGTATCCATTGTATGAATAATATCACTCTCCTTGCAACCTAGAGCCTGCTGCTAATGGACTACAGATCTAACGAGTGGTAGTTTGTGACGCGTTGCCAGACAAATCGTCCGACCTTATATATTGTATATTCTCCTTAACCTCTGGCAATCTAAGCATCGATATTTGTATTTACCATGCTTGCATACTGACAAACCGAACAAAGCAAATATGTTACAAAGCTGTGTCAGTTATCTAGATTAATATTGCGTGAGCTATCTAGATCAAAACTGTCAGTTATCTATATCAAAGCTGTCCGTTAAGTATATCAATATTCTATCAATTATCCAGATCAATATTTTTTCAGTTAACTAGATCAAAACTGTCAGTTATCTAGACCAATACTGTGTCAGTTATCTAGGTCAACATTGTCAGTTAATAAAATCAAAACTATGTCAGTTAATTAGCTCAAAACTGTCAGTTATCTACATCAATATTGTGTCAGCTAACTAGACCAAAACTGTCAGTTTTCTAGACCAATGATGTGTCAGTTATCTCAATCAATACTGTGTTAGTTATCTAAACCAGAACAGTCAGTTATCTAGACCAATGATGTGTCAGTTATCTAGATCAATACTGTGTAAGTTATCTATATCAATGTATCAGTTATCTAGATCAAAACTGTCAGATAAGTAGATCAAAACGATGTCAGTTAATTAGTTCAAAAGTGTCAGTTAAGTATATCAATATTCTTTCGGTTATCTAGACCAATGATGTGCCAGTTATCTAGATAAAAACTGCCAGTTATAAGTAGATCAAAACTGTAAGTTAACTATATATCAAAACTGTGCCAGATAATTTATTCAAAACTGTCAGTTATCTAGATTAATATTGTGTCAGTTAACTAGATCAAAACTGTTAATTATCTAGATCAAAACTGTGTCAGTTAACAAGATCAAAACTGTGTCTGTTATCTAATTCATTACTGTGTTAGCTAACTAGATAAAAACAGTCAGTTATCGACATAAAAACTGTCAGTTAACTAATCAAAACTGTGCCAGATGAACTACTTATATCTAAACCACTAGACCATGGTGTATATCCATAAAGACTCCTTTCCGATTAAATTGGCGTTCTTGCCTCCTTTCCGAATCGGAAAACCCAATCTATCGGAGCTATGATCTGACAACATGCATTTCAAACTGATTGATATGAAAACAAAAGGTATTAAAGCCTTTTCTGAGCAGTTCACGGAACATTTCAATCATCATAGTAACTCAAATAGCTTGAAAAAGGTTAGTTGACCTTTCTTCTGGACGAAATATGTGACACTGTAAACGGTGAGGTGAGTGTGTCGTACATAAATCACTTTAATGTTCAAAATATGAGATAGACAATTAAATTAACACCCTTATTTTGCAATCTGGTACCGTCCTTGTTATACATTCGTATTTTGTCGATTCATTTTTTTTAGTAAATTTCCGAAAAATATGTGATTTACAAAAATCAAAGAAACGCCTTTTTTCCGATCAGTCGAATATAATATCTGGAAACAATTCCTTTGAGGGTGTAAAGAAACGATTCCTTTCAGAAGGTCAGTCGATGATGTTTGAACGATATTGTCATGATTGTGAAAACATGTAAAAGGACGTGACAAAGTCAAGAAAAGAAAAGTCACACAAATAACACAGAGCAATTAAAGACAAACCCACAAAGAAAACTAAAATATTAATATGAAAATGAGAGCATCGGACGTGCCCGATGACATGTCTAAAAATGCATAAAAAAACCAACTTAATAGGCATACAAAGACGTTAGGGGATATAATAATTTCACTGTAAAGACAGTAAACTCTATTTTCGATATAAAATGTTAGCCCCTCGGTTTTTCTATTGCGTTCCAGGGTAGAATAGTCACTGGGTTTTTCATGATTGATTGCTGTCTCATATTAGAACTGATTAAACATGAATCGGAAGAAGAACGTACTTTGGTTACACCCTCCTAAAAGGGTGAAATTGTCAAAAGACCAGAGGGAATCAACAGAATCAAGAGATTCAACAACAACAAATACACAAACGACAACTCCTGTGAACACCCCAAATAATAGATTTTCAATTTACAATAGCCCATGGAGTAGTGCTAGAAAACGGAAAAGGCGGAAACAGTTATTTTCTAAGTCAAGGGAAGAGCAGTTGGTAGATGAAATTACCCTGATAAAAAATTCCGTCGGTTTTGAAAACATTGGAAAAGGCTGGATTGAGAAAAGATTTTTGCTTACTCTTGAAAGGCGTTAGTTCTGGAACATTTCAGTATTGCCTTAAGATTACTTCTTGATGTAGCAAAATGGTTTTCCCTGAGCAACACTACCCAAATGGTTTACAGTGAAGAGTCTATGAAATTTTGGAAGATACTCTACAAGCGTTTTCATGGAAAAGCTTTACGATTTATGTCAGGAGCAAAATCGGTGGGTCAGGTAATAGACGGGTCAACCTCGAAAGATCTTTACGATCCACAAAGAACTAGCATTAATTTTATCACTTTTACCCGAATGGTTAATGCTAATTCACCTCTGGGATTGGACTAAGTAAATCAAAGCCCGGAAAATCAGGAAAGATTACAAAATATCCAGGTTTTTGGAATTTTACACCCGTGAAACTATTTGTAGTACATCCAGTGTGCACTTTATTTACTGTGGGAAAAGAAATAAAATATTCCAAACTAGGGATTGAATAACTAAGGAGACGACCATTTGATTTTGAGGGGGACTTAGAAGATTGTTTTTCTTCAAAATAATTTTCTGTGTTTTCCGGATTAAATCATTTATTTTTTATATAGGCCAAACCAAATTATTTATTTTCAGTTTTGGGGGATTTTCGAGTCTGGATCGGAGTAAATCTGAAAGACTAAAATATTCTTTTTCTCCATCTTTGAGATCATATTTATTATTTTCAACAAAGTCTGGGTCAAAATATCTATTTTAAAAATCTTCCAAGCCCTCCCCCCCCCTCAAAATCAAATGGTCGTCCCCTAAGAGGGGAATAAAGAAAACGATTCATCATGTTGGGATGGTATATAATCAGTTAAACACCAGAAGTACTTCATTTTAGAATCAAATCATAAATTTATGTATAAATGTCAGTCTTGGCGAAATAGTTTTAGTATTTGTTTGACCACATGGCATAGTTTGACTTTTTTCTTATATGTTCAACTAAAATATCTGCCAGACCGAACCAACTTTTGTTAGACTTCGGTCAGACACATTTGCCATTACTGAATTTCGGTTTGAAAGCGGAAGCAATGTAGAACTCGGCTAGTGACTCGGTCAACCTTCATTGATCATTATTACCTCATATTCCACACACTGAAATGTTGTAAGGGAACGACCATTTAACTTGAAAAAGGGAGGGGGGAGGGTTATGGTTTTTTCCTAAAAAAATATTCTGATTCCCAATGTTGCTGAAAAAAATATTCTTATTTTGGTGGAGGAAAAAAATAATCTGATTCAGAGTTTTTGTCATATAACCCAATGTTAATTCTGGAGAGAAAAAAAATCGCGCTTCGTGCGACAAAAAAATAAATATTCTAACTCTCGTGTTGTCCGAAAAAACATTTCTGAACAAAAAAAAACATACCCTCCTCCCCCCCCCCCTCCAAGTTAAATGGTCGGTCCCTAAAGTAAATGATTAATGTAAGATCATGTAAGTCGAACAATGTGAATGTTTATCCCACAGGCGCTTGTGTATCTAGTCAAAAATATGCTCGCTATGTACCTAAAATACAAGCATATTTTTGACCCTACACAAGCGCCTGTGCTGTGGTTATCCGAAAAGAATCGTTTCCATGCTCTAAAAAGAGGCGTTCTATTATCTATACTTGTTTAACAATAGTCGTACTTTATGTACATACAGACTTTGATATAAACCTATTATCTATTTCAATTGAACTGTTATTGTCTTAAAATTGTTTTGATAAATATATTCCCCAATCGGGAGACTGTCTCCAGATCAGGAGATGTCTCCCAATTTGGAGACTCACAAAATATATTCTGTCCCCTGATTGGGGGATTGTCCTCCAATTGGGGGACATAGTTTGATCATGTGAAGAAAAAGCTGCTTGGCGCAAAATATTTCGAATCGGCGCATTTTGAGAGGTAAAGCACCAGAAAGATAAGGAAAAAATGTGATAAACAATTAGAAATGCTGACATGGCCATGGGTATTCTGGTGGGGTATGGATCCTCTAACTACCATCAGAGACCCATACATATACTTTAACCGTCAACCATATCAATGATATAAACTATTTTGTCAAATAATTAAATGGCATAAAATTCAATTTTTTTCTGTTCACATAGTTTTTTTTTCTAAAGCTAATGGAACAGGGTGTGTTGCTTCATTATTTAAGCCATTGCTTCAAAAGTTCTATGGGGGTCATCGTGAACTTGTTAATCGATATGGTGTGATAATTTCAGCCATAGTGATAGGGTCGTTTTCTGGTGTTTGTGGTGATCATATGTTTTCCCGACATAGTCTTTGTCTATCAATTTATCTATGAATACTGTTCTAATCTTGGTTCCCTTAATTTCACTTTCATGGCTCTGTTTACCCATATCCATTCCTTTTCAAATAATATTGAACTTATTTGATGTGCTTAGCCCTGTGTCATTGAAATTCATTTCATTTATTCTTATTTTTCATTTACATGTAGGTGTGCAGCATTTAAGTTGAGTTTTACATCTTTCATGTCTTTGAAATACACGAAATAGGTCAAATAGATACTTAGCTTTGTCTAATCATTAGGATATCTGAAATTTAATATTTTGCATACCTCTTTATATGCTTCATCTTTGGCACTGTGTTACAGGTTTTTCAACTGTAAGAAGATTTTAGTTAGAGTCTCCTATTTTGGAGACTTGTATTTTGCCGCATTTTTTGTCTCTTAATTGGGGGACAAATTGTCTCCATTTTTTTAGACAAATTGCATGCATCTGAGAAGGCTTTCAACAGAGTCTCCCGTTTCAGAGACACTTCTTTTGCCGCCTTTTTATTTTGTCACTAGATTTGGAGACAATATTTTCTCTACTGGTTAAGGTTGCTCAAATTTATTCAAAATGAACATTACGTATCTTGAAGAGGTTAAAGCTGTTCGCCATGCTAAAGGATGGGACAGTGGGAATACAACTCCTATAGTCTTCATATCTACAATCAATGGGTATGTTTAATTTGAATGTTAGACAAGTAAAATTTCCTTAGAAATGGACCTAAACCACAGATCTTAACCAAGATCGGGACGGACAGACAAGGGTAAATCTTTTTCCCCTTATATTCATTTTCGTGATCGAGGCATAACAATTATATTTGAACGACGAAGGACACACATATACTAGATTATAGAATGGGGGCATGGGTATTAAGTGGTTACAGTATTGGGATATATATATACTTGTGCCAAAGAATCATTTTGCATGTCAAATATCATTGGCCTATTAAAAGGAGTTAATTACTGTTTAATTCCGGTTTATCACAAACCAGTATTATTCAATTGTTGATGTATATCACACCTCTGCCCGAAAACCGAAGTAGTAATACAAAGTCTAGCCTTCGCGACTTTCAGGAGACAAAATGCCTCCAGGAGTGAACCAAAGTTCATTAACATAACGGCTGCATGTAAAGTATGAATACGTTTGGAGGTTAAACAATGTCCATCCTGGTATTGTCAGATTTGTATATATTTAATATTTGTTTGAATAAATATGATATGCAATAATATTAATTTACCCACCAACGCAATCTTATAAGTACATCACTACATAAAATCGAAATACATGTACTATTGATTTCAGATATCATTATTACAAGAAAAGGCCACTAGCTAGTGCAGACTTTGTAATGGAGTGTGTACCAGAACCCCAAAACAGATTTGACCATTTTGCAGTGGCAGTAAAGGCTCCAGGCCTTCAAAATGTCCCCAACAATCTCTTAAGTAGAGAAGCCCGTTCCCATCCAAGACAACAATTTGTAAGGGACATCATTGGTGAAACCATTGGCATATGCCTAAACACATATGCAATATAATCAGTGCTTCAATGAGAATCCAAAGAACACTCAGACATGCAATTTGCATTTATCTTATCTTGGAGAAATAACTCATGATCACCAAGGACCAAAACTGAAATGTGTTTATTTATTAGAATTTGAACCATGTTACCAGACAATCTGTTGTGGATTATCTAAAGAATTATATCCAAGTGATGATTTATTTCTTTGACTCAGATTTTAACTATGTGAAAATAGAGTATTGTACTTTAAATATATTCCTATATGGCTATAAAGTTGCCATGCATATAATTTTGATTTGTATACTTTGATATCTAAGCATATTATAGAGATGTATTATAAAAACTGTCTTTTGTAAATTTTTTCTGATCCTTAAATCAAAAGTAAGTGCTAGTTATGGAACATGCAACTCGTTCATTCTCCTCTAAAGTGAAATATGTGGAAAAAAATTGAAAAAAAATAAAGTTGATTTTTTTCCAAAGTCGGAAGCTGCACAATGATCACATATGATTGCATGAAAGTCATACGGAATGGCTGCATTGTATGTCTTCGAGTTTAGAAAATATTTACATGTGAAGAAGGGTAGGCAGTTTTCTCTGTTGGTATATACGTTGCCAGAACTAGTGTTCCATTTTAATCCAAAAGTTTTTCACAGTTAACAGTAACCCAATAATGAATGAATTTTATGAAAGACCTATCTTCTACTGTATGCACAAACGCTTTGAATGAGTCAATCTGTTAATAAAAGTCATTTTATATTTCATTTAAAAGGTTGTATCATCACCAACATTATTTCTTGTAAATATTTAATTTGTATAACGTTTAGTTTAAATATAGCACAAACGGTACTTTAGGTTGAAGATTAATAATATTCGATATTCCAAAACTTAGGAAAACCCTCATAAAGATTCGGTTAAAAATGTAAGAACATTTTTTTAAGAATAGTGTAAAAGATACCATCTGAGTGATAACGTATATATCCTAAAATTTCGGGTGTTAAAGAATCGGAAAATATTTGTAAGGGATATGTACAATACTTATTTGTTTGTGTTTTGTAAATAGTAATTGGGTTGTGCATCTTAAAGAGCTGACAGATGTTGTTTTATTGAGGTTTTTCTAATATTTCCAAAGAAGGTAATGAAACAAACTTTTGGTCTGCTAGAATACTAAAAAGGCGAAAAACGGACGGACGGGTGTGCAATAAACGACCATTTAACATGTCATTCTACACCTTTATTACTTTTTCCTACATATATTTTCCAAATTATTCTTGTAAGACACGAAATTACATATATAACATAGATACGTTATCATAAAACATAGATACGTTATCAAATAACATAGATACGTTAGCATACAATTTTAATTGTTTCAAGGATTAGAAATTATTTAAATTGTTTATTCTATGTTTGCATCGATTGAACAGTCTGTAAACTCTCTGTTTCTACCTATATGACCGATTGAACAGTCTGTAAACTCTCTGTTTCTACCTATATGACGTCAATTATTTTTGTAAATAACGTATCTATTCATAACGTATCTACCAGGATAAACTGAAAAACTTTCTGTATAAAGTGTGTTTTTGGAAAATAGCAACATTAGTAACCTTTTCCAACACATGTAACAATCTGGATTAGGATATTTATTTTAAATTTTATCTAACATTATAGACGGACGTATCTTTTCACTTTTGGTAATAACGTATCTATCTACTTTTTTACGTAACAAACTGAAATTGGCTCTACATATCGATACCATTTCATAAATCAAAAATGTACCATCGAAATGTAACCGATTTTCCTATCTGATATATTATTTTGACATAAGAACAGATCAATTAGAGCTTCGATTGATGTTATAATGTAGTCAGTAATCCATGCTAAATTATGATAAGGTATATATTCCTAATTTTCCGGACAATATTATTTCTTGTGTATTTTTGAAAATAAGGCTACCAAGATTATTTGTGAGTTTGTGTGCACTATATATATGGTTTGTAATGCATCAAACTTAAAATTATGTGAAAATGTGTTGGATTTCTTTTTCTGCATACGTATGCAGCTTTCTTATGCATTCTTGGACAGCCGAAATTGCACAAATCGGACACCTTTAAATCAATCTACACAAAAAGTGTTTCAATGTACCTCTATGGAAGTAGGGTGTTTTTGAATCTGGACGGAACGATCTACAAGAATTTAAATAAATCAAAATTATTTGATAACGTTTTAAAGCTGTTTATTGTCCTGGACATCTAAATTTATCATTTTACACTTTAGCGGAGAATGAACGAACTATTGGAGTGGGGTTTTCGGTTGGCCCAACAGAGGTGTTTTAATACAAAATATGTAAGCTCCCTTGGCCTTGTTGCTAAAATGGATATTGACTGTTTTGATTGGCCATTGTTTATCATGCTCAATCAATAATTAACGGAGTACAATGCCTATTGGTTCCCTTCTAAATGGCATTGAGTCAGGGACATGTATTTCCTGGTCGAGTTAAATACTCTGTCTCCAAATTGGGTGACAGTCTCCAATAGAAGAGATTGTGGGGACATGCTTATTACAATCGCATTCCTCTGAATGTTTTTTTTATCAAAAAGTCTCCCGATTGGGGAATATTGCCTAGCTGTATGCACAGTCGCTTGAATTTCAATGATTTAAATAAAGAAAGAGTAAAAAAAATATTGTATATATATATAGTATAATTTTTTTTACTCTTTCTTTATTTAAATCATTGAAATTCAAGCGACTGTGCTGTATGTTACTCGAGAAACATCACGTTTTTGAAATTTTCCTTCTTGAATCTTGGTGTTGCGTAGATATGTATTACAAATATGTTTTGAGCGTGAAATCATCATCGCCCAGTGAGATCACGTAGGATCTTATTTCGATTTCTTGTATGTATATTGTGTTCCGTCATCTATGTTTTCAGTCACTAAATATGGCAATTAAAAGATAAATTGACAAAACGTACTCACCGTCTGGTTCTAAAAATAAATCAAAAGTCGGAATGGGACCGTTTCCCGATTCGGAAAGGAGACAAGAACGCCGATTTAATCGGAAAGGAGTCGTTAGGGACCGACCATTTAACTTTCAGTGGTGGGGGGTTATTGGTTTTTTTTTCGTTCAGAAATTTTTTTTCAGACAACACGAGAGTTAGATTATTATTTTTCCAGAATTTAACATTAGGTTATATGACAAAAACTCTGAATCATATTATTTTTTTTTCCTCCACCAAAATCAGAATATTTTTTTCAGCAACATTGGGAATCAGAATATGTTTTTAGAAAAAAATCATAACCCCTCCCCTTTTCAAGTTAAATGGTCGTTCCCTTATGAATATAAACCGTGTAGACGTATTCGGAAATATTTTCTTGGCGCTCTTATTTGACAGTTGCGTTGAACTACTCTATCAATTATATACACGCATATGCAATTATTATCTAACAAATCTTGAAATAAGAATAGTTCAATAAACTTTTTAAAGATCACCATCAGAAGAATGCGTTAGGAATGGTGGAAAATGAGAAAGATAATTGCCGACGACATGAATATGGACTTTTTATATATTATTTTTAAATATGAAGGTAGACCATCACTATATAATGATAAAAATTGCAGGCACTTTCATAACTTTTCTCGTGGGTAAATGTGTGAAATTAAAATGGCAATACATGTATATTCATTTTGTCTCGGTGAAATCTTTGCAATTGTGCCCATGGGATGCTGGCTCTAACACCAATGTTAGAATAAATATTTAAATATGAAAACATAATTACTTACAATTATCAACTTTTATTTCATTTCTTCCTGTTTGGAACGGAAACTACTCTAACGTCAAAAGGAAATTATTCATACAAAATATGTACACTGTTTATTTATAAAACAAGTGATGGTTTTTGACCAGAAAAGTTCGTCACAATTAATTTTGTCAAGAAAATGATTATCAATATATTGTCTATAATTATACTCACAACATTATCAAGTTCAAACTGCTTCAAAGGGCCACTTTTAGTTAACCCACACATTTGTAATATGTGACTACAGATGAACTGTTAACAGACAATAACTTAATTAAACACTCACTAAATCAACACTTTCTATTTAAATAATTAAATAACAATATTCACATTACTGACTAGAAAATAAGTTCAAATACAGAATTCATTTTGACCCTTTTTACTTTTTGTAATTTGAATTTAATAGCTGGTTGTCAAAGAAAAAAATGTTGGGTTACAACTGTCATTGTAATTTCAAAGACGCAACATCTTAAATTAACTAAGTTGTGAATTCAAATCACGCTCATGGCGAGGTGTACTCGATACAACTGTATGTTATCAAGTTTGTCAGTGACTTGCGACAGGTCGGTTGTTTTCTCCTGGCATTTGTTTCCTCCACCAATAAAACTGACCGCTACGATATATCTGAAATATTGTTGAAAGTTTCGTAAAAAACATAACCTAACGCTAAATTTATACTGCTTTTGTGTGCGTTCGTGTCCACAGGCACTCGAACATAGACCTGCCCGTTCATCATTTTAGTACAGCACACGCAGTACCGGATTTAGATAAAGAGAGGCCCTAGGCTAATCCCCACCTTCACGACTGGAGGAAGATAGAAGTGTGTTTAATCAAAGGACCAAGTTCATCCCACAAATGTTGAATAGGGGAAAGATCTGGTGGCAGGGACGACCAACCCATTGCATTAATGTTATTGTCATTCAGGAACTAAGTCGCAATCTGCTAGTGGTGAGGTTTGACATTGTCATGCTAGAGAAAACCGAAGAGCCAACCAAGAATGGACAATAACATTGGGCATACAAGACACAGGACGAAGGCAAATAAAACAGAAAGACACAAGACAGAAAACTAAAAAGACGAGCAATACGGATCCCACCAAAAATCGGGGGTGAATCCAGGTGCTCATATAGTCAATACGTGTTAGACACCACTATTTGCAAGCAAACACAAATAGCATAATAAAGACATGAGCCTTCCTACAAACAACTGGGGATATAGACGAACCGAACATAGTTTTTTGTTTGGAAATCGTAGCGGACATTACAACACGGAACTCAGAACGCAAAGACTTGTGATAGAACAAAACATTGGATAGCGGTGAAGCACGATGATGGTGGTATATTTAAATTAACAAATTCTTACTGTAACGCAGTCATATCGTGATCCAATAATTATGATACTATATTTAGGAAATACAAAGATGAGTTGGTGAAGCCTATCGAGAATACCAAAAGGTTTCAAGAATTATATTCAAACCATCATTCACAAACAATTGTAAAGAAACGCCGAGCAACCAACTATTCAACATTTGAGAAGGAAGAAGTAGTTAAATAATATGAAAAGCAAATTGCAGAAAAAGTCAAGAGGACAGAACCTCCCTGGCAGGGCTTTGAATGGAGTATTTGGTAGGGTTACGGTCAATGAATTGAAGAAGAATGGTGATGATACATTTTTTTTAACGAAATCGTCCAACAATAAGGGATATAATTACAGGCGCCCAGAAGGATAAGAAAGAAGTCCTTGAATGATGTTACAGGCAATCTTAACGAAGAAAAATAGAGTCTTGCAGGTGGTGAGGACAGAGGTGCGTTACACTATTTTAAATCATACTATTTAACAGAGGCAACTGACATGTAAAAATTGAATTCATGTCAGAAAATATTTTAAAAAGCATTGCGATTTACCAACGTGATGTTAGTGGATGGGAGTTCAAGGGAATGGAGAAACTGTACATTTACATAAACAAATTGAAACTGCAGAAGGGTAGCTCCTCACACGAAAACCCAAACAAAAGAAGGCGTCATCAATGTCATAAACGAAGGCCAACAATATGCTATGGGCATAAAAACATTCGCCAATGGTGGAACAGTATCATAAGTGAATTTCGATGATATTGAGTTTCCAGCGTCACTCAGTGCTATTAAGAGATGTGAAAAATTTAACAAGAACATCAACGTAAATACGTTTGGATATATATGAGGTGTAAAGAAAAATAGGATTCAACGATAAAGTTACGACGCATGTAGATCTCATATCACTTGATGGAAAACAATGTTATTGCTGGGTCAAGACCTTGTCATGGATATAGACAGTAACAGTACATTGACTTGACATAAAATCGATATACGGATGAGACTTAGAATCGGGGGAAATGCGAGTGATTCCCGAACATTTTCCCAGATTTGTATATCGAATTTTATGTCAAGTCAATGCACTGTTATTGTCTTTATACTGCAATCATTAGTGACATTAATGGACATCACTACCAATATTTAAATTATTTAAAAAGTTAGTTACCCCCAAGAGGCCCCCACTGATTTCTAAATGTTATAAACGGTCAGTGACCGTTTATCACTTGTAAATATACTGTCAACGCATTTTGACTGCTCAAATAGAACGATTGCAGTATAAATTGCGTTCTCATGTATCTACAGATTTTTCTTCTGTCACAGATGTCTAAATCACTTCATTAGACATGACATTTCTGATGAACATCTCGAGCATTGCAGTGATATATAGTCAGCGATGATTCTTTTGCTAGAAGAGGCAATTGTTAACTTTACCAATAATTATCACAAGCGAACTATCTACGACTATGATATTCCTCATCTTACAGTAATGGTTATCATGAACTTCATATCAGCATCAAAATCACTACTTCGGTCGAGACTTACAATAGTGTGTGTTGTGGAAGAATTGTTTCAGGCTTTATGATACCATAGGAGCAATCAGAAGCCATATATTAAAGGACATACTACAATGGCTAAAAGAAAAAGGACAGAAAGACAACATACTTCGCATAAAACAGGACTGAGTAACATGAACTCTGGAAGGGCAAGTCGTCCTGCTCCACTAGTGGCACCCATCGTGCTACTCTTACTAAAATTAGGGCGACAAGTGATAAAATAGTAATAGTTGATGGGTCAGCAACTACGACAAATGGAACACATCCATGACACAAGACTTTCTGTAATGGTCAACAAAGTCATGATGGCGTAAAACTCTTCATGTGATGTCTTCAACCACTATGAACCCTAGATTCAGTAGCCGTCTCATTAGCAGATACCGCTATCAAGAACATCCTTATAGGAACCACAAATTCTGGAATAAATCTAATTATATATGGAAAGTTCACAATTGGAAAATTGGAATCATCTCTTGTCGTAAATCTTGTTCTTAACAGACCCTTACTGTCAATTTCTATGTGTAGTTTAAGGTACGAACTACGAAGCAAACCTATCTGTCACTGCACTAAGAATTCTTTATTGAAAGGACATCAAACACCAATCAATCAATCATCTATATAGTGAATCATGAAATTAAAGGACTGGGCTTGCTTTTCATTTTTCATGAGAAAACCATACATGAAATCTGCATCATATGAATAAAAGAACAAGTCCACAAGAAGAAGAGTACAGTTGTTACCCATAGAAATGTTGACTGTCTTATGAAAATTACATCCACAAAATATATATGTTGTTAACCAAACAACTCAAGAATTATTGTCAGCTTCAGAGAACTTTTTGCTACTCAGTTTTTTTTAACAAAATAATATTTGTACCTTGTACCTTACTAAAACAAGATATTTGTGTCCATGTTGACCATTCTTTTATACAAATCAATGTTAACCTAATTCTTTTAATCCGTCTTTTAGCTTAAGATTTGGCAATAGTTGTGTACATGAGGAGAGGGACCTTGTTTGTATGTACTCCAACAAATCCATAGAAATAGTTCTAGAGCTGTTTCTGTGCAGCTATCTTGGATTTATTGATTGATTTTTGTGTGTTTAAGACCACTTTCAGCAATATCATGGTGACCAGTTTTAGTGGTGGAAGAAGCCGGAGTACCCGGAGAGAACCACCGACCATGGGCAAGTAACTGGTAAACTTCATCACTTGCGGCTGCGAGTAGAGTGCACCTTTTATTTGTAATTTACAAAGCCGGGCGCGAACCCATGCCGTATTGGTGATAGACTTGTACGAGTTGTTAGGTATTCCAACTACCTAACTCACTGAGCCACCTGGGCCCTTCTTGGAGATAAGATTGGCACAAAAATTTTAAGTTTTGTAGATGTCTACCGTAGTATCATTAGTGTATGATTTCATTTTAATATGTCAAATGGGTTCTTTAAAGCAGTTTGTATATATTACCATAGGATTTTGTTAGGCAAGTTCTGTGTGGACAGCCATCTTTTATTTTTTGATTGAACTAGTAGAGAACCATATGAGGAGTATTCTTACCATTACAATTTCGTCTTCCATGATTCTCTTACTGCAAACATTTTATATAAAAGCAAGTAATGCCACTCATGGAGCAAGAGGACATATTACCCTTCTGATATCACTTTTCTCTCCTAGTTCATGTGTGGATTAATATTAATTTACTTTTCACTAGTTTTCTGTTGTTTATGACATTTGAAATTGGTGTTCATTTTCATCAAGCCAACGTTGTAGTTTTGTTAGTGTTATGTTATGTCCAAAGCAAAAGTAAGAGATGTACACTGTGTAATGGCCAAACCTTTCACCAGACCTTGACAAAGTCAAGCAAGGTCATTGTACATGATAGGTTTGTCTGAAACATTGCCATAGACATCTGTAGTCTATATTTTTTGTGGTAAATTTTTATAAAATACAGCCCCTTTGTAATATTAAACAACTCTGTATTGACCCATTGAAAGTAGCAATAAATAAAATACACAAATATTAATTTATTATACCCCCCACAAAGTTTGGGGGGTATATAGGAATCACCCTGTCCGTCCGTCTGTCCATGTACCTTGTAAGCACAACTCCTCCTAAACGGCTTATTGGATTTTTGTGAAACTTTATACAGTTGTAGTACACTACCTGCAGATGTGCATGAAGAAATATGGTCGCTGTCCAAAATTTGGAAGGGGAGATAATTCAACTTATACTTTAACGAAACTAGAGGCTCCCAGGAGCCTGTATAGCTCACCTGGGTATAACATCAGCCAATAAAACTTGATAACTTTGGTAAAAAAAAATAACAAATGTAGCCCTCATCATTGCAGACCCTTTCTCCAAAAAAATTTGGGCAGGGGTTCCCCCTTTAATGTAAGTTATAAAAATTTCTGTAAAAAACATATATGTCAATGATTCTCAAAATCTAGCTTTTGCTACTTCACATCATGTAATAGAGTTGCTTCCCTTTGATTATTTGAGTAACCAAAAGCAGTGAGTAAACAAAAAAATGCATTTCAACAGGAATAACTCTTCACACAGTTGTCACACATTTTCAACTGTGGGGAAATGTTTTGTAGATCTTGACATGCTGAACAGTTTTGCAGTTTAAACTTTCCCTCCATCTCTAATAGTTTTTGAGATATAAGATGAAAGTATTAACATTTAGAACATTTTGATGAAAAAAAGGCAATAACTCCAAAATGGGTATTGGGATTTACTTCAAATTTGCAGGGTAGGTAGATCTTGACATGCTGCAAATCTTTGCAATTTAAACATAACCTTTATCTCTTATAGTTTTTGAAATATAAGGCGAAAAGTATTAAATTTTACAAATTTGATGAAAAAAGGGCAATAACTCCAAGATGGGTAATCAGATTGTATCATGCTGAACATGTTTGCAATTTAAACTTATCATCTATCTCTTATAGTTTTTTAAATTAAAAACGAAAAGTATTAAAATTTTGAAAATTTGATGAAAAAAGGGCAATAACTCCAAGATGGGTACTCAGATTTTCTTCACAATTGCAAGGTAGGTAGACCTTGCCATGCTGCACATTTTTTGCAGTTTAAACTTATCATCGATCTCTTATAGTTTTGGAAATAAAGAACAAAAAGTATTATAATTTTGAAAATTTGATGAAAAAAGGGCAACAACTCCAAGATGGGTAATTAGATTTTCTTCACAATTGTAGGGTAGGTAGATCTTGACATGCTGAACATTTTTGCAGTTTCAACTTATCATCTAACTCTTATAGTTTTGAAATAAAAAATGAAAAGTATTGGAATTTTGAAAATTTGATGAAAAAAGGGTAATAACTCCAAGATGGGTAATCAGATTTTCTTCACAAATGCAGAGTTGGTAGATCTTATCACGCTGAACATGTTTGCAATTTAAACTTATCATCTATCTCTTATAGTTTTTTTAATTAAAAACGAAAAAGTATTAAAATTTAGAAAATTTGATGAAAAAAAGGGCAATAACTCTAAGATGGGTACTCAGATTTTCTTCACAATTGCAGGGTAGGTAGACATTGACATGCTGCACATTTGTGCCGTTTAAACTTACCATCTATCTCTTATAGTTTTGGAAATAAAGAACAAAAAGTATTAAAATTTTGAAAATTTGATGGAAAAAAAGGGCAATAACTCCAAGATGGGTAATCAGATTTTCTTCAAAATTTCAGGGTAGTTAGATCCTGTCGTGCTGATCATTTTTATCCCATGTCAGATTTCTGATATTATTAACGGTTTTTGAGTTATTACCAAAAACGCGCAATTTTACCATATGTTCTATTTTTAATAACAACGGCCATGTTGATTGGTGCACGGCTTCACCGGACACAATTTTGAAACTAGACACCCTAGTGATGATTCAGACAAAGTTTGGTTCCAATTGGTCTGGTAGTTTCAGAGGAGAAGATTTTTGGAAAAGTTTACGACGTACGACGGACGCCAAGTGATGGCAATAGATCACATGACCCTTCGGGTCAGATGAGCTAAAAAACCATAATCATGTACCATTACTTATCATGATATAAACACTTGAATGTTAAACCCTGAGGAGAAGATTTTTGAAAAAGTTTACGACGTATGAGACAACGGACGCCAAGTGATGGCAATAGCTCACATGACCCTTCGGGTCAGGTGAGCTAAAAAGGGGGGGGGGGAGGCATGTACCTTGTCAACGCAACTCCTCCTAAACGGCAGATTGGATTTTTATGGAACTTTACACACTTGTAGTACACTACCTGCAGATGTGCATGAAGGAATATGGTTGCAGTCCAAAATTTAAAAGGGGAGATAATTCAACTTATACTTTCACGAAAAAGGGGGAGGGGGGGATGCACCTTGTAAGCGCAACTCCTCCTAAATGGCTTATTGGATTTTTATGAAACTTTACACACTTGTAGTACACTACCTGCACATGTGCATGAAGGAATATGGTTGCTATCCAAAATTTAAAAGGGAAGATAATTCAACTTATACTTTCACGAAAAGGGGGGGGAGGGGTATGTACCTTGTAAGCGCAACTCCTACTAAACTGCAAGCGGGGGGTATCACTCAGTGAGGTCACTCACAGATCTAGTTATATCTGATATGTATTCTCTCAGAAATTTGAAAAAAATACATAGAATCTGCCGTAGAAAACTGCTCTGTTTTGACACATTGTTAGTAGCAATAAACAAAACATACAAATATTAATTTTAATATTGTATCAGGTAAAATATGTAAAAACTGCATTTCTAAAGCATTTATTTCTAATATATTGATATCCCTTATCTCTCGACATTTGATCATTTCCAGGCAAGTTTTTATTGACTTTTAAATCCTTGATAAGAAAATTTTATCAGTTTTGATGAGAATGTAATGATTCTTTATCAACAAAATAAAATAGTTAGTCATGATATGACAATTAAAATCTAGTAAAAATCTACAAATTTAAAATTAATTATATAATCCAACAGATTATATATATATAAAGATCAGATAAAATTGTTATCAACTTTTAATCTGATTACTGATCAGCAAGAGATGATATGGTTTGTTTCATAAAGTCTATATCTGTAATCTTTAGACAGGTCAACTGAAGAAACGGTAAACACCTCGTCTTTATGGTAGATAGTCCTGTATCAATCATCTTTTCAGAAAAATCTAAAAATAAATAAAAAATATATACATGTAATACATATATTTACCAGATATATCAAAAATGTTGGGGGCCCGGGTGGCTCAATGAGTTAGGTCGCTGGATCTAAAAACTCATACAAACCTCTCACCAATACGGCGTGGGTTCACGCCCGGCTTTGTAAATTACAAAAAAGGGTGCACTCGACTCGCAACCGCAAGTGATAAAGTTTACCAGTTGCTTGCCCATGGTCGGTGGTTCTCTCCGGGTACTCCGGCTTCCTCCACCACTAAAACTGGTCGCCATGATATAGCTGAAATATTGTTGAAAGTGGCATTAAACACCAAAAATCAAAAAATCAAATCAATCAAAAATGTTAATTCATTAAATAAACTAGTGGCTCACCTGATTATTTATGCACATTTGTACTTCTTTTTGTTGTTTTGAAAAAAACACCTTTTATTAATACATATATTCCCATAGTTGAACAATGTGATGTCAGCCAACTTGGATTTCGGATCCGCACAAGAAATGAAAATGACAATCCAATGACTATTTATGTATCATTTCTATTCAATCTATTTCTAGTATTTGAGATATTTTTTTTCATTTTCCATTATGGTCCGTTAAAGAAGAGTATGAAGATACCAAAGGAGTAATCAGAATCCATAAATCAAAGAAGGACAGACAACACAATGACCAAAAGAATAAAAGAACCGCCTAGTGCATGAATTCGTGACGTATCCCCCCACACTTGCATAACATTTAGTTTGATATATTTATAGAAAGCAGCCTTGCAGTCTTAATGTATAACATACTTACAAGCCACATGCAAAGATTATTCAAATCTATCCATGTTTACTAAAGTTATCACATAAACAAGACACAATTCTCAAAATTGGTGATTTTTCAACCAAAAACTAACATTTTCCCCCTAAACACTTGCTTAGAATATTTCCATGTTAGAACCAATCCAAGATAATGATAATTACAAGCTACTTGCAAAATATTATTCAAATCTATCCATGTTTAAAAAAATTATTGAGTAAACAAGACACAATTCTCAAAATTGGTGATTTTTCAACCAAAAACTAACATTTTCCTCCAAAACCCTTGCTTCAAATATTTTCATGTTAGATCCCATCCAAGATAATGATAACTACAAGCCACATGCAAAATACTTTTCAAATCTATCCATGTTTACTCAAGTTATCGCGTAAACAAGAAAGTGTGACGGATGGACAGACAGACGGACGGAGAGACAGACAGCCGCTATTTCTATATCCCCTCACCGCTATCGCGCGGGGATAAAAAGGACAAAAAATGATCTACAAAACATTACACATAAAACTAAACAACACAAACCCCACTAAAACTGCAGTAGCAGCCATCTTGAATTTCGACACAAAAACACACATTTTATGAAGGATCATGTAAGGAGCATTCCAGTCATCTTATCATATTATCATATGGTTTTGAGATTTAAGATAGAATGAATTTAAAATATGTTTCCCATAGACAATATTTTACATGTAGAAAGTGTGGCTTTATTAGAAGGGGACTACCATACTTGTTTTCATCATGTAGTGATAACATTGCTGATTACCTTCTAAAGGGGCAGGCATGGCCGTGATCGTATGGTAGTTGCATTCACAACTACCTATGCAATTAGTGCCCATCACCACTGATGTTGTGAGTTCGAATCTCAATGATGGCGAGGTGGACAACAATATGTGATAAAGTTTGTCAGTGACTTGCAACAGGTCAGTGGTGTTCTCTGGGTCCTTTGGTTTCCTCCACCAGTAAAACTGACTGCCACGATATAACTGAAATATTGTTGAAAGTGGCATTAAACACTAAAAAACCAACCCACCTTCTACAGACATGTTAGTTAACAATTCTGTAGGATGTACATAAGGCTCCCTTCCTTTACAACTCATCTGTTTACTCCTCAATGACATTTTCACTGTTCTCTTAAACTGTGGATTGTCACACAGTACAAATAAAAACTTTTCCAAAGTTGAACCAAAATCTGGGAATGTCTGAAATATATAAGAAGTATTTTACTTGAATTTTCAATCAAATTACTCACCTAGTCAACATTAATATCCAGCTATATATAACAAAAATTACTTTAAAACATACTTTACACAATTCTATTTTCACAATAATTTAAATTTAAATTGGTGTTTAACATCACTTTAAATAATATTTCAGTTATATCACAGATTTCAATCAATCACAGAACTACCACAAATAAAAAAAAACAGGCTCTCAAGAGCCTGTAATCTCTCACCTAATTCATATACGAACCAAAAAAAACTGAAACTCCTTGACAGAGTATTTTACTGCCAATTTTCTATTTACTGTAATATCTGGAAGATAAGATGAACTACTCAATCTGTCATGCAGCTGCAATTTAAACTTGAGCTCATTTTGACTTATAATAAAAAAAAATTAAATTCTTTTTTTTAGGAACAGCAGCCATCTTGAATGGAGGACACGGCTGTCTGACACAATTCTGAAAGGGACCTACCTTGTCAGGTTTGGTTGAATTTGGTTCAATGGTTTCAGAGGAGAAGATTTAATTGTGAAAATTTACGACGTACAATGAAGGACGAATGCCAAGTAATGACAAAAAATCGCATTGCCCAGGTGAGCTAAAAAATACAAAATACTAAAGATAAATATCAATAATTATTTGCAGTATATATATAAAAAAAAATTAAAGCTACTAATCCTTTGAAAATTTCTATCTAAGTCTGGATCTAAGGCAGTGTTTATACAACATACTTAATACATTTATCTATAAAAATACAAAAACAAAAACAGACTTTATAACTGTAATATTTGAAATAATTGGTTTATCACTGATTTTTTTCTGGTGCACAGAATTATTTAAGTCCAAAAAATGTAAAAACGTCACAATATACATACATTATAGGGAATTTTGCCAAATGCAGTAAACATTTACCTAAACTGAACCCACCATAAAACAGAACTCTATATAAACCTAATTTTAAATTAAATCCCACTTAAATCTTTTGTAAATTTAACCTTAATTATTTGAACACCTTTTCATTCCCAAAACAAAATTTGTCCAATGGAAATTCTGATGAGACAGGTTTCACTGGCTGGAATAGAGGTGAAAATTATATTAAAATTTGATTCCTATACAAATTTTGGATACCTGTTGAAGAAACACTTCTCCATGAGATTTAATTGACAGTTTGAGAGCTTCCCATTGATCATCACATAGCAACAGTAATAATTGTACGTCTCTGTCTAAACAGGAAACCATGGCAACACAGGTTCCATCATCTATAATAACACTACAAATATAATTGTAAATGTACTTATTTAAAAAAAAATGTCAATACAATCTTTGAGCAAGATATGCAAATCATGAAGTGCAGCTGTATTGCAATATTTGAATAAAAATTATTTCAATTGTTGCTCAACACCAAATGAGCAATTATTCAGCTATATCATGGCAAGAAAAAGTAACATTTTTTTATGAGATGATGATATGATGTCTGCTTTGTACTAGATTTAGTTGGATGTGCTAGCTCACTGAAACAACAATCCAGGGATAGACATGTTGCTCCACTCAGACTCCTGAGTGATACCTAGCTAACCGGTGTTTGCTCTTGCTCCTTATTGCTGCATCCTTAATGAAGAAGAAGCAAATACTAACTTTATAGTCTCTTTTGATCTGACTGTGACTAAAATCCACAATCTGCTGTAACCAAGCATTGTATTCATTATACCACTGAAGTGGTCCTCCCCAAGAAACATGTATGATTAAGCGTCTTTTTGTGACATGATTTACAAGTCAACTTAACATACACCTCAACTAATGTATAATCAGTTTCACATTTTTTTCTATTGTACCTGTATGTAGCTGTTGATATTTGCCCTTCTGTGAGCTTTTTGTGAAAATCAATAAAATGTACAACTACATTTAATTTTAAATTGTCCCCCTTTGTTCTTGATTTCTTATGGAAAAGGTATGGGTAACAATCTGGTAAATAACGTTATATAATGCAAAAAATTGTCCAGTGAAACACTGAGCTCTTACTGATACTGGACTATATCTATTTCATTTAAAATTGTATATATTCAGTTCGTTCATTTCATGAATATTTTGTGCATAGATTATGCCTTTTTCTGACTTCTTAATGCAGACCAACAATAAATTATGTCTTGTATCAATGTATGATATTGATTCTGTTGACAAATAAATATTAATTATTAGTATTTTTTTCACAAGACAAGGATTATCAGGTCCATATCAGATGAGCTCGAAGAGCGAATCTTATATGGACCTGATAATCCTTGTCGAGTAAAGATCAAAGGAAACTGTAACAAATTACCGATAAAATACACATACTTCTCGCCAAAGGAAAATTCATACCAAGACTGTTTGGAGACTAAAATTTCTACACACTTATTTTTCCCATGATGTCCTTATCTGCTGTTATAGAGGACTTTGATGTAGACCACAGACAGAACATTCTCCCAAATTGGATTTCAATAGTTATGTGGTTTCAGAGAAAATTTTTCACTTTCCAAGTGAAAGGTCCTATATATATATATTTCAATGCAACAAAAACCAACATAAGTTGGAGGAGAAAATATCAAAGAACATTCCTTACATGTTTACTTTAATGTTCATATGTTTCAGAAGAGTTAAGGAACACATGAAAAGTTAACAAAATCAACAACGCCGAATATATCAAAGCGACAAATGTTTGGTACCCCAGACAAGATGACAAAGCAAAACACACCATCCTCTCTTTTTTAAATAAAAGGGATGAGAAAAAACACATTGACTTAAAAATGGCCAAACATTTAATAGTATAATGACCTGATTCTTGTGACAAATCTATATTCATCAGAATGACACATTGTATTACTACAGTCTTCTATTATAACACTTCCACACATCTGACAAACACACTTCAATGATAACTTTAATACTTTCTGTACAAAACAAACACAGGAGAAATCTTTTATAGATTTATCCTGCCAAAGATCTACTAAATACACAGATGGTAAAATGTCAGGTTGATCAAAGGTGTGGAAGCTATTGTCTTCTACTGTACGAACAACCCTAGAAATAAAAAAACAAGAGTATGAAACCATGATGGAGATATGTATAAAACACTGCTTACCAATATGATGGTAAAACTTCAATATAAGAATGGAATACTTGCTCTCAAATGATTTATAAAGATTTTAATACAGTGGAACCTATGCAATCCGACACCTGAGTTTTCCGACATCCTGTGACATCCGACAAAAATGTATGGTCCCAAAGTAATTATGTTAAGTAAAATAAAACCTGAGTATTCCGACATCCTGTACAATCCGACACATTTCCTTGGTCCCTTGGTGTGTCGGATTAGACAGGTTCCACTGTACATATCTAACATGAGAATAACAAAAGATTCTGTCTGTGAATTACTACCGGTACTCAAAATTGAAGTAATATATGGGGTGTTTAAAAAAAATGATCCCATTTCTTTTATCATTGACCATTCTAATATGTGATAATTTAAATTGGATCTCTTTGTATCAGAATATGTACTTTGGTACATAGAACTCTGCTGCAAAACATTATCTGCTACCACTAAAAAATAGCATCCAAAAATGTATAAAAAATTGTCAGGAGTGTAACACTTTTAGTGTGACATTTACAAAGATACATGTACTGCCCTGTTGTGTAATTAGAAAACAAATAATTGTACAGTAGAAAAATATATCTTATGGAAAACTTTGATATTTTAGCTAAAATTTCATGCATAGTTTATGCATGTTTTTGTAATTTTGAAGACAGGACCAGATAGGTAAAATTACCATGTATCAAAAAAATAAAGGTCAATAAAACTGTTTGTGTTGTCTAAAAGTGAAATTATTTAGGTATGTAGCATACTTCTCAAAACTGACAATGGTTAATTGTCTCTTTAAGTATCATAGCTGAAACAAGAAGCATCAACATGTCTCTGTGAGCTTTTACATCAATCCTATATTCAATAGAAGAACACCTGTGGAATATGTCAGGAGTGTAACATTTAAATCTACAAGTTCATAATTTTAAAACAATCTTATTAATTATAAAATTTTGTGTTTTAATTTAGTCAACAGTCCTGTCAAAGATCATGAGTGACAAGCATAATGATCTGATGACGGCCAGTTCTTTTGTGTGGCCAAAACATCTATGTCAGGAGTGTAACACTTTTATCCAATTAAATACAAGCACTATTGAACTTACTTTTTAGTCAGATTTAGAAAATATGGTTGACTGAAACTGACCATCTGTGTCTTGCTGAGGTATTGTAATGCAATTCTTTTATATTTGTAGCATTCTATCTCCTTGTTATAATTTATTTAAGCCACTGATTGAAAAATAATCTACCGGTATATAATCATGAGCACTTCAAAGAGTTTTTCAAAAATGATTAAGACATTCTAGTTTTCACAAAGCAGAAATGAAGGATATAAATATTGGTAATTAAAATATTAAATGTTTTGTGAATAATTGTTTCATTCATTGGAAAATAGCTATGTATTTAACTATCAACATAAAATGTTACATCCTGACACAAATCCTACTTTTTAGCTATTTCCATCATTTGGCATCCATCATAGTAATTTAAAAAAAAAAAAGTCATTTCCTCTGAATCCAATGGGCAGATTGGAACCAAAATTGGTGTGGATGTTCCTTTATATGGTATCTAGTTCAAAACTTTTGCTGTGATTTTGATCAGTCGACAAATATGGCCGCCAATACCGTCTTTCTTGTCAATAGACCATAGCTCTAAAATTACCAATCTCATGTCATATCATCAAAATTAAAACAGACAGGAAAGTTAGGGCGAGTCCTTCCTTCTTCAGCATCAAAAACTCTACAAGTCTCCATTGAGTTGAACATTTGTTACACTCCTGACCTATTTTTGTACTTACCACCAAACAAAATATTAAAACAATGTGAATAAATAAAACAAATGTGAACTTTTCTGATGTAATAAGAAAGCAAGTGAGAAGTAAATAAATTTGGTAGAATGTATTTTTCAAGTATTTTACTGCCCTAAGTAACTTGATACAGCTGCTTGCAGTCAACTTTAAGTCTTAATATCAAGCAAATTAATATTTCTCTAATAGATAATTGCTAAATTATATGCTGATGGCCTGTTTTATTCATTGGACTCCAATTTCAACACCTATTTCTGTTGAAATATTCACTTTAGTTGATATATATATATACAAAAATATGTCAGGAGTGTAACAAAATTAGGTAAAAATACATGTATTTTTCATTTGTCATTTGTGAATAATGCAAAAATGAATAAAGCAATTTCTATGAAATTTTCAGTGAATGAATTAGTATCATGTATGTGTCTTCAAATGTACTTTTCATATCAGTGTGGGCCTTTTTTTAAGAGAAACAGAAACTTTTGTAATGAGAAACCAAAAAATTACTTAAAAAAATGGTGAAAATACATTAAATTTTATCTCTAAATTAAAAATATTGGTTAAAAATGATTGAAAATTAATTTTTGAACTTCGTTGTATCAATAAATTAATAATGTACAATAATTTTTAGAATTACTTCTGTTGTAATCTTGTTGAGAAATATTGTTAGTGTTACAAAAATATAGATCAAAAGCCATTAATAAAATGTTGCAATTTTTTTTTTCTTAATTTCTTTCACAAACCGATAATAAATTAGTAAACTTGGACTTATGTGGGTCCTTAAAATTCAATAGGACATCAATTTCCAATTACTTTAATTTTGGTCACCTATGTCACACTTTGGGGTCATTTTTTTTTAAACAGCCCATATCAGCTACTTCCAAAATAGCAACTAAATATTAAAATATATCATTAGTAGAACTTGAATTATCAGGCTGGAACTTATATGTTCTCTGTTAATACAGATTATACAAACAAAATCACAATTAATTTGGCAGTATTTTTAAGAAATGTCTGAAATCAAATGGGACCTGCAATGTCTTTATATATAACTATTGTTAATATGTTTTGTGAGAATGGAAATCTCAGAGCAATCTCCAATCGAAGCAAAACATATCAATGATAGCATACTTACTGAGAACTTGGTGAGATGAAGTCAGTGACGTCTTTATTGTGTCACATTGAAAAACAGCAAAATTACGTAAAATCATATTAGGATAGTAACATGATAATAGATATCACCGTGTAAAGATCAAAGGGAAAACTTACAAATCATCGATAAAATCTCTCACTTGCTTCCCTTACTGATATGTCACAGAGTGTGACCTCTGAGGAAAACCCATTACAGGTCACATACAATGTCATGACTGCAACCAATCAATGAAAATGGTGCTGAGGAGACTACGAAAACATTATGCTTTGAAAGTAAACTGCTTTGTTTATGAGCAATCCAATATTTATCATATCTTTAAAAATTTATGACATATAGGGTAACTCACATGCGACTTGTAATATGGTTTCCTCAGAACTCCCATGCCACGATACATCAGTAAAGGAGAGCAAGTGAAAGGTGTGATTTTAAACAGATTGGACACACACCTATCTGTAACATTGTCAGATGACATTTTGTGATAATGTAATACTATTACAGATGACACTACACTGTACTGACAATACACAATGCCCTTATATAACACACACCTATCTTTAACCTTGTCAGATGACATTTTGTGATAATGTAATACTATTACAGATGACACTACACTGTACTGACAATACACAACGCCCTTATATAACACACACCTATCTTTAACCTTGTCAGATGACATTTTGTGATAATGTAATACTATTACAGATGACACTACACTGTAGTGACAATACACAACGCCCTTATATAACACACACCTATCTTTAACCTTGTCAGATGACATTTTGTGATAATGTAATACTATTACAGATGACACTACACTGTACTGACAATACACAATGCCCTTATATAACACACACCTATCTTTAACCTTGTCAGATGACATTTGATGATAATGTAATACTGTTACAGATGACACTACACTGTACTGACAATACACAATGCCTTTTCTAGACACTCTTCTCTCTATATGCTCTAGGTATACCACAGATCCTGGTATGAGTCCTAATGGATAGGCAATGTTGTCAAGTTTAAGGTACACAGATATTTCACAATCTGACTTGACACATTTAACCTGGAGTTGTATCTGCCAGTTATCTAGAGTTGATCTGTAGTTACATGTATCTAAAGAAAGTAAAATGAAATACATGTATTCATTACATAATAATAAAAATTTCTTTACAACAATCATGCATTAGTTTTGTGTCTGGCCCAAGCCATGACCTGGATTTCCAACAACATATGCAGCGGTATTTTTTGTGTTCACTGATTTGAGGTGAGAGGTAGTTATTTGTTAGGGTTAAAGTTATGGTGTTTAATGCCACTTTCAACAATATTTCAGTTATATTGTGGCAGTCAGTTCTATTGGTGGAGGAAACCGGAGAAAACTAACGACCTGTGGCTAGTCACTGACAAACTTTATCACATAATCATGCACCTCACCTGAGCAGGATTCGAAGGTGGTTGTTTGTTTTGTTGACATAAATTGAATTATTGACCATCACTGTTTAAACTTTCTTTTCATAATTCCCACCAATACAACACAATCTCCCAATACAAAAAGTAGATCGAACAATTTCAAATTTTATCTAAAAAGCCCTAAAATAAAAATAAAAATCTGACAAATAATGTACTAGTCCACCCAAGAATCCTGAAATCGGTGTTGTAAGGTAAGAATTGAAACTTCACTTTTTATGTATTTTTTTTAATCTGAACTCCTGATTTTCAATTATGGTTCTTTCTGTACAGAAGATCTTGCATATCTCATTATATAATCTAATTGATAAGGGAGATAACCCTTAGAATTAAATGAAACTACATTGAACATGTTTTTTTTCTACTAGCATTATTAAATGTCCTTACTGAATGAAACTGATTAAGTTAAAAGGAAGATCTTGGGAATAAAATGTCAAAAGGGAAAGATAACCTCATCTCTCTGTATATTCAATATTATCATACTTACTGCATCTGGAAAACAACATTCTATATACCAAATATCCACAAAACCACAAAAATATCCAGATGTAACATTTATCAACAGAAGAAAAGAATATCATTCAACTGCAGACTAGGAACTGTTTGGTTTGGTTTACGATGCTTAACGCCACTTTCAACAATATTTCAGTTATATCGTGGCGGTCAATTTTATTGGTGGAGGAAAATGGAGTACCTGTAGAAAACCATCAACCTGTCGTAAGTCACTGACAAACTTCATCACATAATGTTGTATCGCTTGAGTGGGATTCAAACTCACAGCGTTAGTGGTGATAGGTATGTACTGATTGCATAGGTAGTTGGAAATCCAACTACCATACGATCACAACCACGACGGCTCCCTCTTAATTATTGGTAATAAATTATAAAGGGGTATTGATGATCAGTAGTTTAAAGTTTCTCTCCATATAATTCCTATCATATGGCATCTTGAATCATATGAACAATTTCAGTTTTTCTAAAAGCTGAAGTTTAAAGTCTTTTAATACCTTCTATATGACCAATATTGTCAAGTTTACATCTCTTAAAAACTATGTTAATGTTGTCTGGTGCATGATGGACTCTCCTCACTATCCTACCAACAATTGATACATAATCTGCACAAAACCTTCAACAAATAACAAACAACGTAAACAAGAGGCCCAACTTAGTCCTGTATTATATAGGTAGATTGATCGTTAGGGTAAATTACAGTAAATACAGACATCCGGAAAATCTGGATGATTTCCCACCTGCTGAATTTTAAATATTAAATCCATGCTACCTTGTTTACAGTAGCAACTTATCAGCTGGTTTTTTGACGTGAAAAACCCCAAGGAGGATATTTCTAAATGATCATGTAATATCTGAGGTCGATATCAATATTCGATACATTTTCCCCCCAGATATGTTCCATTAAGCAATAAAGTTGTCTTGCCGCCAAAGTTAAAACCAAACAAGTATATCTGTATTACCATTCAACGGTGAGTATTCTGTATGTAACATAGTAATATTTACAATACATAACATTAAAGGAGTGAAAGTTGTCATGCCAAATAGGTTTATAATTTTTGAAAAAAGATGAATTTAAATACGGACATAAATTAAAAGTTGAGAGAAATGACAATATTAACACAGGACATCTAGGTTAAACATGAAAAAACACTATATATCATGTTCTCCCCCATTATCAATGATAAAACAAAAGAAATTTAATAATGATAACCAATACTATAAAACAGTAACTAAAGCTGAAAAACTCTGCTGTTTATTCCTTGTTCATATTCTTCTTCTCTTAATGTATATATGTTAGTCATAAATGATATAAGAAGTACATGACACACTTCTGGTGATATCTTGTGGGATTGTGCAGAGATGAAAAGATAGTTTTCAATCACTAATAGGAAGGTAAGTCTATTTTATTATAAGTATCTTTCAATAACAAAACTGAAAACAAAAAAAATCAAACTATCTTTAGAAACATCTTAAAATTTGATATGGAAAAAACCCAGTAAGGAACTTGGAATATAAAAATAGGACGTAGTTTCTCAACAAACCCTTCGAATGGGTTTCCACCAGTTGTGCCAATAGCAACTCGCTCTTAGGACGGGAAATAAATGAGTGCCTCATAGTTATATTTTTTCAAATGTTCAAGAACCATAATTTCTTAGCAACAAAATTCAAAATGACAAAAAATGAACTTTATCTTTATTGCATCATTATCAATAACATATTGTTTTAAAGAATCTGTTGAAAGAAGCAAATGTTAACAACAAACAGAGGTGGGATTAAGAGAAAAAAGAAAACTAAATACAGTCAAACCTGCCTATGTGGTCACCTGTATTAAAAGGTCACCTTTTTCTTGTCCTTTCATAGAAGATTTCATATAAATTTAACTTCTTTTAAATGGTCACCTGTCTTAAAAGGCCACTATTTCTTTGTCCCAAAGGTGACCTCTTAATACAGGTTTGACTGTACCAATTGTAATATTTACTGAACAATTTGATGTTCAAATTGTAGACAAGCTACAAAAGATAACCAACCAAATGAAATGACATTAGAAATACTCTTGGGTTAGAGTGAGTGAGTGATTGTTGCTTAATGCCAACTCAGCAATATTTCAGCTATGTTATGGTGATGATGATGAGGTTCGCTTTGCACTAGACCAACACGCTTAGCTGGATTTTTTATAGTGCTAGCTCACCAAAACAACAATCCACAGATAGACATGTCGTCCCACTTGGACACATTATTCTAATTCTGAGCCAACCAGTCTTTGCTCTTTCTCCTTAATGCTGCATGCTTAGCAGAGAAGCAACAAATACCAAGTTTATAGTCTTTAGTTTGACCTGACCAGGCTTGAACCCACGATCTACCACACTCAAGGAGAGCATGCTAACCATTACACCACTGATGCAGTTCTCTCTTGGGTTAGAATATATACAACACTGGTAATAAACCTTAAAATCTTACCTGTCACTCAGAATATTTTCAACACTTTCGGTTCTATTTTCTCTTTCCTTATTCTGGAATAATGGAAATTAGTCAAATTTAATTTTTCACAATATCACCCAGAAAAAATATTACATGACATACAATTGATACCAGAAAAGGGTGTTTAACGCCACTTTCAACAATATTTTAGCTATGACCTGGCGGTTTTATTGGTGGAAGAAACCGGAGTACCCCGGAGTAAACCATCGACCTGCCGCAATAAACTGACAAACTTGATCACATAATGTTGTATCAAGTACACCTTGGTGATGGACACTGATTGCATAGGTGGTTGTAAATAAAACTACCATGCGATAACGACCATGAAAAGAAGAAATAACAAAAAGATGGATGTAGCCATTGTTGATAACCCTAGAAAATTCACCGTACTCGTGAAAAATTTATCTGAAATCTGACTGGCCCTGTGGCATTTGGGAGTCATTTGCACTGGACCAACAAATTATCTAATGCTACTTTTATACCTTATTTGAATGGTAAATGAAAAAAAACATTCTTTTATATTATTTTTACCTGAACATGAAAATCTCTTTCAATTTCAACAATCCCTTGAAAGACATTGCACATATTATTACCAGCTCTTTTAGCACACTGTTTCAGTTGCCATGGTAACTTTTGCTTCTCAATAAGCACAGTATCAAAATGTTTAAATATATAAAAACATCCTGCTTCGATCACATTGTAATATTTCACGTTAGTATTTTCAAATAAAAACATCTGACATGTGTTACAAGTCTTATTAACTTGCTCAGTAGCTCCACTATTTACTTTATTACTCAGATCTGAGCCATCTTCGTTTGTCTTTATCTGTGACGAACTGCTGTGAAAGCAGTCTTCTGGTACAACATTGTTCTTTTCATTATGCAAAAGCATACAAGTATGTATGATAAATGTGAATCCAGATGTCTCTCTGCTCTGTTCATTCCAGTGTAGAGATTCTTTTCGACTGACATACATTCTTTGATCTGTCATTCCTCGTTGATTTACAGTTAATTTTTCATCATTACAAGCTGTCGTCTGCTGTGTCTTAGGTTTACTGATTAAAATAACATCAGTCATACTAAACAACAAATATTTTCTTAACAACTGTTTACTTTTGTTCTTGATAATATCATCTTTATTTTGAATGTCTTTAAAATTTCCGACAAGAAATCTCTCCTTAACAATATGAAAGTTTGTTATGGAAACAAGGCAGCCATTGTGATGTGGATGAAGACGAGGACAAGTGAACTTTGACTTCACAGTCTGATGACTTAAACAGCAATCTTCATTACAGATGTGATACAGGTCATGGTCAGATTGTGTCTCCACGACAACACAATCAATACATCCGGTCTGATCTCTAAGTTGAACTTTGGCAGATATAGAACAAGTATGAATTTCACCAAATAAAACCTGAAATTGAAAACAAAACAAACCAGTGACTGACATTGTGATATCTTAAGATGAAGATATTAAGAGTACAGTTGGGTCTCTTTATCTGGATTAGAGTACTCGCAGGTGATTCCAACACAAAGTAAAAAATGTTGTCTGTTCTAATAGCTTTCGGCTTAATTTATACCAAACAATTCAAACACTTGATATTTCTATGTAAAATTATACCTTGACAAAAGGCTTGACTGTATATGAGTGTTCAAATTGTTGTCCGTCTTTTATTCTGTGTTTTATTGATATGTTAAAACAAACAAATAACAGATACAGTGAAACCTGCTTAAACCAAATCCCTCAATAAAACGGAATCCTGTATAAATCGAACTATAAATAAAGTCACAATATAGGAAATCTTTGTTAATTTAACCTGTACAAACCGAACACCTGTATATTGTGAACACAAAAGTTTATCGCAAGGAGGTTTCAATTTAGATAGGTGTCACTGTAATATCATAGTTTTATATGTACTTTGCTGTTAATGTAGTAGTCTAATACCTTCTTCACTTGTTTTTTTTTTTTTGCATAACATAATACTATATTTTTGAACTTGCCTGTTAACCAAAACACCTTAGATGGCTAGGTAAGCAAAACATAATCCAAGGTTCCCTGTTTTACAATAGATCCCTTACCCAGGGTTAGTAAGAGTTTGATTAAAGTCCACATCTTAATCATTAACTGCTTATTGATAAATACAAAAATACACAGAGATTCAGAATAGCCCCTTACTCAACCAGGATAAAAAATGACAATAGTAAAATGTTTTACTCAATTTTTTGGAGTTCATGAAATCTTAACCAGTCATTTTGGATTTGAAATGATCAAATTGGCTTGTGACCAGTTCAACACTGAATATGCTGACTATGTTGGAAACATAAAACTGATTTAATCCATTCATAGTAAATGTACATTGGAATTAAGCTTTGTTACACCAGTCAGAAGGACTGATTTTCCCCCCTATAATTCTTACATACTAACAGTTTGTCATATTCTTAGCATGTTAAGCCAGTTGGTTAAATTTTCATACATTTTTAAACAGTGGTTAAATCTACATACGAATTCCTGCCAATTTCCTTTCGACAGTCATTAATGACGGAAATTATAACTTAAAAATATTTTTGACGTTTTGGTCATAGGAGAAACAGATTCTCCTGTTACCAGTGGAAAACGATATTTCTCCACTATAGATAGCTAATGTTTAAAGTTTTGCTACCTTGAGTAGAGAAATATCATAATCCATTGGTAGAAGAGGAGAATCTATATTTATAACTACATTTGAACACAGAAAGATCAAGATATCCAAGAAATAACTTTATCAAGATATCTTGGTGTGGCTGTATTCAATCATTTGTTAAAATGATCCATTTCAAAATAAAACTGATAAAATTTATATCAACATTTTACTACACAATTGAATTAAATATACATTTGTAAAAATGATTTTAGAAAATATCTACAAAACCTTATAATTTGTTTGTTGATGTGTGATATAACTCCAATATAGAGACTGATTCCAATCTTTATTGCTATCATGTCTAGCTATCGCCATAGCATCCATTTTGTCGTCTGCTTCACTGATATCAACCTCACTAATATCTGGAAACTCAGTCTTGTATTCTTTCTGGAAAACAAATCATGGCTACAAAAATATTAAAATGACAAGAGTTGAAATAAGATTGCTATTTAATTTCTTTTCTAGTTGTTTCAACAGATTATTGCCCAAAATCTAGATGTTATACATTATAGAGCAATTCTGTCAATTACATCAGGGCATATGTCTTAAATCTGCAGACAATGGTTGATAGTTATATTTGAATCGATTTTTTTTCCTCATAATACATATTATGTAAAATAATTTGTGGTTTATACTAAATATCATCCTATGGAGCCAATATATATGTAATATCTCCAGTCGCCACAAGATAAAATTTATTATTAGTATCCTATATTATATAAACTGTCAGTTCATTTTAAAAACCCTGTCAGACTGAATATCAAGGTTATTCTGAAAGATGGGATATCTCAGGCAATGAGATAAAAATCTAACATCTATATATTATTGAGGCAAACATGTGATACTTTAAACATATGTTATTGTCACACAATACAAGATAGATGGAGAAGTCACAAGTTGTATATTCACACAATGCAGTTCTCGAAATGAAAATTTGAATTTACTGGTCATAATTAAATTCTTGAATTTATTTCAATATACTAAGTTCTAAATAAAAACTAAAATATTTACTCGTCTGAACAAAGTTTTACTGGTCTTGGGCTGGAGGACTTGTGTTCATCGTGAGAACTGCAATGAGATAAAATTTATGGTACCTGGTCTCAAAGAGCTTTTATATGAAAAGTACCATAACCCACTGATTCGCTGGTTCTCATGAAGAAGATTTTTATGATATTTCTTCGATAGCATCAGAAATTTCAACATTTTCCCATCTGCTTCAGTGAACCTTTTTCGTGCATGTATGACAATCTTTGATTTCTGATCAAGTTTCCTTTCAAACATTTCAGCGATTTCAGAAAATTTAGCACATTATTTCCATGGGTATAATGTTAAACTTTGACCTGCAATGGTAGCCATTTTGGATTTTTGATGACAAAAAAAAAGAACAATTTGGAAAAGACCACATTTTGATTATTCATCTACAGTTTGGGATAAATCATATTTGTTGTTACTCAAAACAAAGGGTAAAGCATGGACATAACAGATGATATTATGGCAATACAATATAAATCTTTTATTACTTACATCTTCATGTATAAAACAACATGTATGGTTTGTACCATGAACCTCCATTAAATGATTCCTTGTTGTCATGGGCAACCTATCTAGGTCAAACACAACAGGTAAAATCTCTTCTTCAAATCTACAAAATTGTCATCATAATGCTTATTATTCATACACTGAGTTCATCCCACATTCCACTGGTCCTATAGAAATCACCTGAAGAACACTTGATATCAACCGCTTTGAACAAAGCTGAATAAATACTAAGACATTATGCTAATAAAAAACAAAAAAAACCTTTTCAGAATACTTTTAATTTCCTTATTCAGAGCATCTATTTTTACCGTTAGCAGGCGCCATCATTAAATACTTGACATAAGGAACTGAAATGTGATTGCACCAAATGAGTATAGCATAGATTGAGGCGAAGGCAATATACCTAACTACAGTTTCACATGAGTGAATATAAAGCCTGAGTCAATATCATTCACTTGTTCATTGTTATCAACAGATGTTCAGACTTTTAGGGTTTTGCATTAGAGGAGACTTTTAGGAACATATTTCCATAGTCATATATAAAACCACGTCCTACAGTTGTAGCCAATTTGAATTTTCAATCACCATAAAAAAACATACCATTACTTTTCATAGAGGGTCATATAAGGACCATTCTAGCCAAATTTCCTTTTAAATGGTTCGTAATGGTAACTGATAAATAAACACTCAATAAACATTCAACCTTACATTACATCAACATATCTACAAAAACAATTCCCATTTTTAGTTCTTCACTTTTAAATACTTTATTTAAATTGATAATCATCCTGATTAAATCAAACAATGCTGTTTCCTTATTTTTTTCAAACTTACTTTTCCAATTGATAGCTCGAACATTTCTTTCTTAACTTCAAAATGGCATCCACAACAAATGTTAGATAAGATAAACTATAGTTGTATTTCCACAGTGTCATCTGTATAAGTCTGGATGTCGTGGAATTCTGAAATGTAAAAATAATAGAACTTACATTCTAGAATGAGTGAGTGATTGTTGTTTAACTCCAAATGAGTAATTTTACAGCTATATCATGGCAGAGAACAAGTTACATTTGACCAGATGATAATGTCTGTGTTATACTAGACCAACATGCTTACGTGGATATCTATAATGCTAGCTCACTGAAACAACATATTGATCTTCCTAGACACGTTATCCTGATTCTGTGCCAGCTCACTGAAACAACATATTGATCTTCCTAGACACGTTATCCTGATTCTGTGCCAGCTCACTGAAACAACATATTGATCTTCCTAGACACGTTATCCTGATTCTGTGCCAGCTCACTGAAACAACATATTGATCTTCCTAGACACGTTATCCTGATTCTGTGCCAGCTCACTGAAACAACATATTGATCTTCCTAGACACGTTATCCTGATTCTGTGCCAGCTCACTGAAACAA
>MJUT01010587.1:475946-507525 GCA_002080005.1 Gigantidas platifrons | reverse complement strand
TGAAACAATATATTGATCTTCCTAGACACATTATCCTGATTCTGAGCCAACCAGTCTATGCTCTTACTCATTAATACTGCATGCTTGGTGGAGAAGAAACAAATATCAATCTGTCTTTGGATTGACCCGACTAGGGCTCAAACAAAAACATAACAATAAACCTTTTTTTTTATTGTCAACAATTTATTTATTTTTGTAACATAAATGAAAATGAAGATTAGTGAAATATATGTACTCAATTTTCTATTTAAATGTGTTTTTACTATGTTCTTGAACAATGAAAACCTACCGATGAATATGAAACTGTTGCTGGGAACTCTGTAACCTTGATACAACTTGACATGCAGCACACAATTCTTAGATTCTATAAAACACAAGAGTTTTAATATATATAGACAATAACAGTGCATTGACTTGACATAAAATCGATATACGGATGAGGCTTAGAATTAGGGTTTCCCCGAGCATTTTCCCCGATTCGTGCCGAATACGTATATCGAATTTTATGTCAAGTCAATGCACTGTTATTGTCTTTATACTGCAATCATTAGTGACATTAATGGATATTACTACCAATATTCAAATTATTTAAAAAGTTAGTTACCCCTAAGAGGCCCCAACTGATTTTGCAAAGTAATTCTTTAAATCCACAACATGTCCATTGAAAGTAAGTATGATATAAAATAAAGACATCACAAACCTTTGAAATAATTTCTTGTTGAATTATATCCAAAATTGAAACGTATTTGTTGCGAAATAACGTCCAGTATTTACGTTCTACGCTGAGTTTCATATGACGTCAAGATTTTATTTTATGACGTTTCTCTTTCAACCCATTAATCCTTAATATTTCACGGCATTTCAGTTCATTTCAGGTCAAGTAGGCATGGCCTAAATGTTATAAACGGTCAGTGACCATTTATCACTTGTAAATATACTGTCAACGCATTTTGACTGCTCAAATAGAAAGATTGCAGTATAAAATACTGATATACAGTATAAATACCGTTTTTAGGTACATATAGAATGTGGTCTTATGCTTTAAAATGATAATTTGTAGGTGGGGTGCGTTTTATGCATAAGAGCAAGTATCAGACACCTTTTTTCAGGTCACGCAGAGTTGCCGGTAGCATAGCTTCGAGTTCATGGACGGCAATATTCCCAATTATCGGTGAATTATTGTTCAAATAACATTAATTGTGTTCATTATATATGTGTTATTTAAAATAAAATTGTAAAAAAATTATATTTACTGCTTTTTCATTGCCTTTTTGAAAGGTATGTAAATATTCTCGATGTTTATCAATAATAATCCTTGTACATTGGTGTTGTTGTTCGGAATTAATTGTCCATACGAATGCAGGAATCACTGTCAAATGTTTGCTATCAGAGGTGTGATATTTAACTTTTTTTCAATCTATTTTTTTCCTGGGGTGAAATTACCTGTGTTTGGGTATTGAACCTTTGTTTGAATTATCGATTTTTACAGCACTTCAGCAGTTGACAAGGTCAAGGACAGTATATTGTATAACAAGGTGTGAAAAGATAATTGAACATACAGGGACACCTGTCAATATTATACATGTATAATATATTGTAGCAGTGGCACAATATGAGTACACTTCAAAAGAAATTATAATCTCTTTGATCAGGTCTTAATTAATGTTATTACTTTTGTATTGTTTTCACTTTATTTGAATCGATCGTAATTACTTCCTATTTTAAGCTTGACCCAAGCTTGCCTATCTTTGATCACATGAACGGTTCATTATTTGATGAATTAATACTGATTAAAGATTAAACATATCTACATATTTATTATTTAAAACAACCATAATTCACGTAAAGAACGACAAAAAAAAATCAACTGCTCCATCCGTATCATTTTCATTGCCGTTTTGAACTTGTTTTCAAATTAAACATTACCGATAAACTTCCTGCATTCACAAAACAGCTAATTTTCGCTTGCAAAATGTAGAATAATCGGTTTAAACTCTTTTAACAAAACTAATTTAACATTTCCCTGTCTAAAATTTATCAAAAATACATGGATTAACAAATACGTGATCTGTGGTAAGCAGTATTTTGCCGTTTGAACGAGGATTTCTGCCGTGAATTTTTTACTGAATTTCCTGCGTTCTATAGATAGGAACTCGAATTTTCCCAGATTTTTTGGGGAGGAAAGGGGGTGCGTTCTATGCACCAGAGCGTTTAATAGACACAAAAAGACGGTAAAGGGTTACACAGACCAAAGCATGATATGGCCGCAGCATGATGACAAGGGAAAGTTGAACAAGTATATAATAATGGATACAGAATTTTGCTTGACAATTTTTCAAATGTCATATTTATATATCCAAGGTTTTTCTCTTGAAGGATAATTTAAGAATCAGTTGTACTAAAAAAAGCAATAAATGGTACATAATTATGACATTTTTTTCTGATTAATGTATCCTTTCTTTTTCTCGTTACTAATCATATTTGGTTATAAGATAGACTTGGACCGAAAAAAAACAATATGGTACAAGAACACTATTAAACTCCCTTAACAAAACTGTACCTTCTTGGATTTCAGGAAATGTGCATTGTAAATCATAATTTTTGTTCCCTGTCTCAGAGCTGGATATAATACTGGTATATAACAAAGATACAACCTGTAATAGAAAAACATGATTCATATATCTTAAAACAGATCAAGCCATGAAATCTTACAGTCCAAGAATCATCCATTAATATATAAGTAGTCCCTGTCTTATAAGACCACTCATCAGCAATGAAAAAGTGGCCTTATAAGAGAGGTGGCCTCTTATAACAGGGACAATTTAGTAATATTTCACTATCTCAGAGCAACTGAAATCTGGCCTAATAAGAGAGGTGGCATTTGTGAATCAGAGAATATATCTCCAGAATATAAAAAGTGGTAAAGTCTCAAATCAAAGCTGGCCCTTTCTTGATCTTGCATATAAATTTGAAATGATTTGGTTTAGGGGAACTTAATCTATCAGCAGAAACAAACTAGAATTGTGAGTGACCTCACTGAGTGATACCCCCCGCTTGCAGTTTAGTGGGAGTTGCACTTTTTTTGTGAAAGTATAAGTTGAATTATCTCCCCTTTTAAATTTTGGACAGCAACCATATTCCTTCATGCACATCTGCAGGTAGTGTACTACAAGTGTGTAAAGTTTCATAAAAATCCAAAAAGCCGCTTAGGAGGAGTTGCGCTTACAAGGTACATGGACGGACAGGGTGATTCCTATATACCCCCCCAAACTGTTTGCGGGGGGTATAAAAATATTATTTTTTGGCAAATCAAGTGTTATATAACTCTGGAATAGAAAAAGTGGTCAAGTCTGAAAATATACCTACAACAAAATAAAGGTATACTGTAAACAAAATCGTCATTTTTATGGAGATTTTTTTTAGGGATTTCAGATTATTTTAATTTCATCTTTGTATAGGTTGATGTGGACAATAGGTTGAAGCCGGCGTGTTGAGGGGGGGAAATCGACCTATAATCCGTAAAATACGGTATCTATTTTGTTTTCCAGCTGCCGTGAGTGAGTGATTGCTATTTGACGCCATCCAAATGAGCAATTTTTCAGCTATATCATGGGTAGAACAAGTTATATTTCTACAAGATGATGAAGTCAACTGTGCTTTAGACATGCTTAGTTGGATTTTTATAGTGCTAGCTAACTGATACAACAGTCCATGGGTTGCTCCACTCAGACAAATTATTCTGATTCCGAGGCCAACCTGTCTTTTCTCTTACTGCGTAATGCTGCATGCTTATAGGAGAAAAAACAAATACCAATTTTACAGTCTTTGCTCTGAGCCGGTCGGACTTGAACCCAGGTCCAGGATTCATAATACATGACATGCAAAAGTCATTTACCTTATTCTGTTATCTAGTTCATACACCCCAAATGTTGAATGTTCAGTACTTGTTATAACACCTTGATAACTGAACTGGTTTTCTTCCTCTATAATACTGGTTCCCTGTTTTGAAGACAATTCTTCCTGTACAGAATCTGGTACTTCAGAAACTAACAACCAGTCCTACAAACAAAGACATCAAACAAGAAAATCTTATTTAGACTCAAAATTCATTTGTAGTACGAAGGCATTAGTGTACTTACATTATTACATAATTGTTTTAGGTAAAAATAGGGTACTAACATCACTAAGTGAAACTTAAATTTAACCCCGACACATTTTTGTGCCTGTCCCATTCAAGGAGGACCTGGGTTTCCAATGTGATATGTCATGGGTTTTTTTTGTGTTCAGTTGGAATGAGAGGCGACTGTTCGTTTTGTTGATATTGGTGGAATTGATGACCATCACTGTTTAAACTTTCTTTTCATAATTAATTGATAAATATGCATGGATATCACAATATACAATAGAACATAGGATTCAGAAACAAGTGCAATGCTTATGTAATGAACATTTGAACATAGTTATTAGCATATTTATTTTAATTCATATAACATATGAAAAACTTTGGGTATACAGTGGAGATTGTACAACCCGACACCCGAGTTTTTCGACTTCCTGTGACATCTGACAAAAATTTATGGTCCCAAAGTATTACTGTTAACTAAAAAAACTCTAGTATTCTGGCATCCAGTACAATCCGACACATTTCCCTGTACCCTTGGTGTGTGGAATTTAGACAGGTTCTGCTGTATATATTTGTTCTGATATCTGGTGTTCAAAATCTACTTACATTTAATGACATGACAGTGAAATGTTCATCCGTGAAGTAATATATACAACTATCCTTCCAAGGGATAAAGACCTTGACAGGTTGCCCAACACCCTGCAATAGATCAACACTTTAGTATCTAGTAAATAGTCCCCCTATTAAGAGGCCTCTCCCACCAAATGCCATCACTCTTTAACACGCCATATTTCAAATGCACTTTAGTATAAATTTTTTAACTGTTTTCTCCTTTCACACCGTATCTGGTCTTTTAATAATGGGCGGTACCAGGTACTTTTACCCACTTAATATGGTAATTGGTACCTCCTGATTTTAAAGAGTGTTGTATAAGATATCGATATTCATGAAAAATGTTCAAATTTTAATAAAAAGTACTACCTGTAAATGATGAAGTACTGGTATACTTGAAAAATATTGAAAGCCCTGTCATATTGGCTTGCCCACAGGTTTTTTCATCTGGGGGTACATGTACCCTTTTACCTTCATTTTTGGGGGTACATCCAAATTTTTGGGGGTGCAATGTACCCTCTAACTCTTCATTTGGGGGTACAAAGAAAATGAACTGCATTTTCTCCACGCAAGGTCGTGCACCATGCTGTTTTTTGTAAATATTACGGGTTTTAACAGTAACAGTTCTTCTGATTGGACAATTAAAAAATAAGGAGCCAATTGAATTGGGCGATCTATAAATCATATCATCTCACTTAAAATATCCAAGGAACGCTCTGATTGGATAATATTGCCGAAATTAACTAATCAGAACAACTCTATTATACATACTTTGAAGTGAATTGTAAACAAAAGGTAATTTTTATACAGTGCTCGCAACAGGTTCTTTACGTTCACGCACGTAGGGTTCTTTCAATTATACGTGCATGATTTTTATTCTACGTGAAACACGTACTGCAGCACGTGAATGGGCATGCTGCATATACCACCTGTTTTTATTTATTTAATGTTAGGAAACACATGATGCTGGAAGGTTAAATGGATGTTGACCAGGTTTGCTAACAAGAATCTTGCCTTGAAAATTGAAATGTACAAAATGATTGACAATCTATGTCACATGATTGTTTTTTGAATATGAAAATGTTGAACACAAGAATATTTCTATAAATACAATCTAGATAAGAACAACTTACCTCATCAGAATTGTCACACACAAAATTAAAGACTGAAATGTTTAATTAATGAAGTAAATTAAATTAAATTATTTTTAAAATATACAAAATTCATGTATATTTCATGCATTAAAAATTATTTTACCTTCTGTAGAGTTGTAGACCTCATGTTGATGAAAATATATTCTTTTTGTGGTACTAAGAATTTCTGCCAGAATAAATATTCTTTTTTCTATTAAAGAAAAAAAAACATATTAACAATTCCAAAATAAATAATAAATCAATGTCATTAAATTTTAAAGTAGCAGTAGAATTAGTGAAAGTAAGTAAGTCAAGAATTAGTGAAAAGGAAGTGAGCCTGCCACCTCACAGAGCAAGGTGCTTTTTGAAACTGGGATATCTGGGTAATTCTAAGGCTGAAGAGGATCTTGGTTTAATGTTGTGAAATCCTGAAATCTGGCCATCTCCTGATGACACTTATTGTAAACCAACTTATTTTCGCGGCTATTATGTTTCACGTTTTTCTACTTCAAGACAGTTTCGCGGAGATTTAATTTCGCGATAACCAAAATGCTAAAAGTTCAAATTTGTCGCGGTATGACTTTGGTCTACATGGCCACCGACATCGGTTGTTTTTTTATAACAAGAGTTGCCTTTCGTAATACATTATTGATCGTTCAATTGACATAGCCCATTGATTTCGTGAACACTTTTTATTAATCCCAATGTGTAAATTTATGTTATAATGTTGTAGTTGATCTCGTTTGTTTTTCCAATGATTATCGGATTATCCCTGTCAATTAATAGTTTCGATTATCAACGTACTTATAGGTGACAACATTTTTTGATTTTATAATCCCAGCTGATTATCACAATCAAACGCTTTTAATTACTTGTCCACATTATGCTCGCGGCACTTTATACTACAATATACATGTATAATTATAAAACCTGTTTTGATGTTTTTGCTGCTCACCGTGTAAATTAATTGTCATTATCTTACAAATAAAGTTCTTTTGAAAATTAATTATGTTCATTTACATGACCCCCCAAATTTAACCACGTATACATGACTTTGTGTTGTCTAACGGATATCGATCTATACCAGAAAATACATTACGCTATATGGTGTTTGCTAGGCTATATATGTTCTTGTTTCTTACACACTCTAGATTTTGTACTCTACCGCGAAAGTCACGAAGGTTTATAGCACGCGAACAAAAGTTGGTTTACAGTAATTTCAAATATTGAAAAAACATTATTCAATTGGGTTTTTATTGAACATAATTTTTTTTTTACAGAAAATCTGATAAATTTCACAACTGTAAGTGGAGAACTTTAAAAGGACATTTTTCCCATTGCATCCAATGTAAATTTATTGACCATACAAGGCTCAGAACTTATACCATGGGGTATTCATTGCTGCAAGTTTGAATCTGTGTGTCCTCATTATTCATGGCATTTATATATAGACTAAGTCTTTTTATTTTTTATTTTCCCCAGTACAACCTATGTGAAACTTTGGATCCCAGGCTCTGGCCTCATATACCCTGGAAATTTTATTCACTGATATATAATCTACATATCCCAACAATGCTGCACAACAATATTGTAGCATTTTTACTGTTGGTTCTTATTAAGTCCCCTACCAACCTTTCACCTACTACGATCAACTTCATTTACATACATCTAAATCTTCTCTTTCATTGAGTTAATTCCCGTCTAGTTTGGCTCGAAAAAGTTAACATCAGAAGACGTACAACGAACAACAAATTAAAAAATTCCCTGAAAATTATTATTTTTTAAATATTGACAAGTGGAAATACCCTAAAAAGTTACAATGATGTTTTTGGTCTGTATTTTTCAATTCCAAATTCAAAAAGGTGAAGCATTCCACTCAAACACACAAATGAGGTCTGATAGAATAGATTTGACATACCTTGATAATAATATTTATATCTGATGTTAATCTCATCCAAAATAAATTATCTTTCTTTACTCTAAAAAAAATAAAATGCATTTGGTAATAACAGAAATGAAAATAATTGTCTTTAGTTTAAGATAAGTTTACATATTCATTTGTACTTATAAACTGTCAAAATTAAAACTGGTAGAAAGAATCTAAAATTATAGAAAATTAATAATAGAAGAATGTGCTCCTTTCTAGCTTTTAAAGCAAACAAGTTTTTTTTGGAAAATCAAAGGGATAAATTTAGAATGGAAAAAAGTGGTAAAGTGTGAAATCGAACTTTGCCTTCTTTTAATGGTCCTTGACCTTAGTAATCAATATCAAAGTATTTGTTTAAGGAGGGGGGGGGGGGGGGNGGGGGGGGGTCGGGAGGTGCTAATTTATTGACAATTTGATTTCTACAATTCAGCAATTGTCTTATTTTTACCTACTCAGGCATTTATTCAGTGTTAAAGCAATTAACCAGAGAGGTTTTTTACCTAAATATCTCACTAACAACTACAACTTTCCCATAAATATTCACTGGTTTTATATTCAATAGTTCTCTGAAAATATAAAGTATAAAAATATTCATCAGCGTAGGACCAAAACGGTGTACAAATGAACTAGATAAAACAAATGTACATATATTGTATTTATCATGCAAAGAATTATGTAGATTGTGTTTGTCCTTCAACAGTACACCTTGTGTTTGTCCTTCAACAGTACACCTTGTGTTTGTCCTTCAACAGTACACCTTGTGTTTGTCCTTCAACAATACACCTTGTGTTTGTCCTTCAACAGTACACCTTGTGTTTGTCCTTCAACAGTACACCTTGTGTTTGTCCTTCAACAGTACACCTTGTGTTTGTCCTTCAACAGTACACCTTGTGTTTGTCCTTCAACAGTACACCTTAAGTTTATGGTGCAACAATGTACTTAGAATGCATTTATCCTGGAATATTTCAATGAATAACAGTTTTAATACAGAATAAATAAATTTATAGCAAATGCTTGAATTTGATTGGTTAGAATTTTTAATCCATCATGTCATAGATAAATTAACCGGAAGTCACATGTTGGGGGTATCAATTGGGAAATTTTTTAATTTTAATTCTTTTTAAGTAATTATTATCCGTCAAAATATTTTTAGGACAAGAAAAAATATTAATTAGGAATTCATTTATAAGGATTTATCCCAATTTTTTGTTCGGTTCATTCGAAATAAACTCAAAAATGTGGTACACACCCTTGCGTAACCCGCTTCACGGGTTACCCAGTGTGTACCACATTTTTGAGTTTATTTCTTCATGAACCGAAAAAAAATTGAGATCAATCCTTAAATATTTTATCAACATTTTCAACAAAATACAATAACTATAATTTGCACTGTATTGACTGCTGGAGATATACATACATGTACCTCTTTATCTTAACTTATATAAAAATACCTTTAAGAAGTTTCCCTTTTGTGTCTTACCCTTGTCACTACATGTACCTGATATCAAAAATATTTTTAATAAAAAAAATAAAAAATAATTTTAAGCATTTTAAAATTGCATTTAACAAGGTAACACAGTAAAAGTTGTGTAATTTAACACCAATGAGTAATATATGACCAGCATTGGTCCATACCTCAAATTACACAATGAATATTGATGTTGAAGATGATAGCCTTTCAATAAGAAAAGGTAAATCAAATATAATGTATTTATGGTAAATTAAACTCATGAAATAATTTATTTTTACTGTTGAAATTATGACACATTAGCTCAATGCCATTAGCCCAATAAAATATGTGTTTCTGCTAACCCTACCAATCATAATTTGAGTGCCCATCCTAAAGTTGTTATTGCAATATTTGGACAGATCCTTGTCCTGTATAATCTATGCAAAATTTTTTTTTTTTAAATTAAAAGCTTTGCCTACCTACATATACCTATTATTTTCAAGAATATTAGCGAAAACACAGAACTTTACATTTATTTATTTTGGTCTAATGGTGAAACTTCAGGTTTGTCAAAGACAACAATATTATCACTAACTACCACATGTCTTAAGAACATTACTACATACTTGTTTTCTAACAGTACTTTGGCATCTGTTGTCGTGACAACATTTTGAATATCTTTTTTCAATGGTAAATCTAACACTATCAACGGACCAGTCATTTCAATGTGTTTTCCTCCTGAAAGACAAAATTGAACGTTGGTTACATGGATATCTTTACCTATAGAAATGTGAAATTAAATATTTGATTACATTTTGTTGAGCAATAATATCAACATTAAGCGTGAAACTTGAGAAGAATCAGGAGATGGACAATACAAGTTCAGTTTACCTATAGTGATGGTTCAACTATATTTTTGAATTGCTTTTAAAGTAGTGAAAAAATGTGTCCATAGGACACACAGTCTGCGACGTTAGCCACTAGCCCGATGCCCGCTAGTAAAATAACGAGAGGGCTAGCTAAAGCTTTATAATGCTAGCCCGAACGGGCTAGTGAAAATCGATGTCCTTTATCTGCAAAAAAAGCTCTGAGTATTCAGATAACTTCTTGGTACGATTATTTGTATACGTGAATGCCGCTGTTTGTTTACTCTTACAAATGCATTTGTCACGTTCTTAACCTTGTGGAGTTCAACTGAATCAAGTTCGGAATATGCTTTGTATCGTGGTTAACAAGAGAAAAATCCAGAGATTCCGTTTTGATAATACAACTAATTACCGACAAAAATATTCCAACAACGACCCACCTGCCAACTAGGAAGAGCTCCGGACTCCTCGTACAACAGGGTGGTATATAAGACCCTGATTTATATAAGATAACGTTTTTGATCGATGTTCTTAGCTAATAAATGACTATTTCTAAATTTTTATCACATTTACTTCTCCTCGAGTCGATGGCACGCTTTTTTCGTTTCCATGTACGTTGCTGTATGTACAATTTAATCAAATCAGTTGGTAATTAGCTGATGTAAACATACATGTGCAATTAATGAATATCATCAAGTTCAATAAATGATACATTGGGTTAAAGGTGCCAAGCCTGGTAAGGTTTCAGTTCAGCGGAAATGTGAACCAGAGGAGGTACACAATTTATATCTTTTATTCGGGCTAGTTAAAATCAGGGAGGGCTAGTGAATTGTGGGACCTGACTTGCCCCCTGGGCTAGTTGTTGAAAACGTTTTTGGCACAGACTGGACACGGATACACCAGATTCCAGTAAACAGAAACTGCCTTTGGATTGACATGACCAAGGACTGAACCAACAATCCTCTGCACTAGAGGGAGCACACAATGATTATACCCAGGTAGTTTCAACGTTTTTGAAATTCTATCTAACATTTTACTGTTTCAATCTACAGTATTACAATATACGAGGATATAGATCTGAAACAATATTTTTAGAAAGTTAATGTCAATATACCTGCAGTAGATATCATATTCCATGATGTTAAGATAGACCACTTGTTAAGACAAGACATCACATTTTTATTGCACTCTTCAGGGATCTAAAATAAAAGTATTTCAATACAGTGAAACCTGTCTAAACCGAACCTCCTTCGGACCAAATTTGGTATTCAGAATAGACAGGTGTTCGGTTTATGCAGCTTAAATTAAGAAAGATTTTCTACATTATAACTTTATTTAAAGTTCGCTTTATGCAGGGTTCGGTTTAGACAGGTTTCACTGTAGTAACAAATGTAAGTTTCTATTTATAGATTCTAACAATCAATGTTCTAGATTGTCACTAGTATTTGTGACACCGACCTGCTGACTCTTGGTAAATTTCATTTTTTGTTGACAGATATTGTTGATTCAGGCTAACTTGGCAGGGTGTGGCTATCGGTCGTAGTTCAATTGGAACCTGCATTTTTAATTTAGGGTGGACAGGTAAAATAGTTTACATCTGAATTCACTTATCCATTTAATTAGAGTCAATTGACAATTATTATACCTTTTATATTCTATATTATGCAAACAACAATACTATGAATAGCCGATTGTTGTTATTTGTACGAGAACCTGGTGTTACATATAAATAATAGATTCGTCTACGGTCATAGTTTGAAGTTCAAACAGGCCGGTCAGGTTACTTTGTAACATCAATAACGACCTCATTTTTAAACATATGACTATTTGAAGATCTGACAGATTCTTAATTGTCTTAGTCTAGTTTAGATTGCTTCCAAAGTGCAAACACACAATTCATAATCATATTTAACCACCTTGGTTCTTTACCATTTTCATGTTGTCCTAAAATTTAACTTCTTTTGTTTTCAATACTTTGGTCAATAATTGTAATATATTCTTTTGTACTGTGTATGCTCTATAAATAATAAAAAAATATAGTTGAAATTGTAAATTGGAAGACTTCATGGGTTTGTGTAACTTGTGTCATATCCACTTTGATTGATTGATTGATTGATTGATTGATGTTTAACGTCCAGCGAAGAATTTTTCAGCTATATTCTGGACGAGAATAATTTTAACGCCACGGGAATCGAAAAAAGGAAATGTGATGGGTAGGGACAGATCATTTTGGCAGTGCAACACGTCTCCTATGGACCACTCATCATGAGCATAATGCTCATAATGAGCTGTTACACTGGGTTCTTTAACGTGCGAAGAGGGTGGCAATCTCTCAACACGGGACCTCAGTTTTATTTACGTCTCATCCGAAGGACGGGTTGGTTGTCAATTTATACATCCCGCACAACCGACGGAAGCCCCTTCAAACCGAAGAAGCTCTCGGTCCCATTTCTATACCCCGGGGTTCCCACGGGGATGCATATCCACTTTGTCTTTTTGCACAAGTAAAATATGTTACTAAAAATTATCATTGAAGACCTCACATTGACTGATAGATGAAGAAGTGATAAAAGCTTTTAGGCCAAAATTAAAAAATTGTTTGTTTCCCGCACCCGACCGACCGTTAGAAAACGTTGCGACTCGAAATATTTTTTTTGCGTGATTTGCGACGACTTTTTTTTTTGGTTACCGGAAATCGTGACCGGAAGTTCCGATATTGTTCCAGAATTTACGTTCGGAACTGTTTTACACTTTTAAATGAACAAAATTCGTTGCTCGACTTTGAAGGAACCAGATTTGTGAATGAACGCAGTCTATTTTGAAAAAAAAAAATCCCCCTACCTACTAACCCATAGCTGAAATGGAGGGTCGGGTGTGGGAAACGAACATATTTTTAAGGGTGGCCTTATTCTTTAACATTTGATTTTGATCTGAGTTTCATATAGATTTCCTGTCATGTTCACCTTCTAAATCTGTCTCATTCTATTGTAACTGTTTTACCTATTGTAACTATTGTCCAAGATGAGACAAAATAAAATATTGGTATATCATCATTAGATCAAGTCAATTAAAAAGATTGAATCCTTACATGACATATGATGTATTTTCCTCCACCATCAGTGACACCAATGTTACCAGGAGGAGAATCCACAGGTACCAGTTTACATATAAACAGTAACCTGAAACATTAACATATGTACAGTAACATGTGTAACTTAAGTTCATTAATTACTAGTATATGTAACATCAAATTCAGTTTTATATTGGATTTTTTTAAATTCTTTGATGTATTGCTTACAGCTGTTGATGTGCAATGACATATCTTAAAAGTCTGGATGAAATATGGATTTTATGAATAATTCTGTTAATGAAAGTGATAAAATTGGTCATTAAATATTGGGACATAAATATCTCAAATAAGTAACCTATATTTATTGCAGAACTGATGAGGCCAATTTCATTGTTTATAAAATCATAAATATTTTTAGATATACATGTACATTTGGATGTTCTTCAATGTTGAGTGAATGGTTGTATTTTAACACAAAGTGAGCAATATTTTCCATCTGTTCATGTAGATGACCTCTTTGTACTAGACAAACAGGTAGGGATATTCTTTTCTAATAGTGATAGTGTAAGCATACTTTTATTCCGATGTGTAGAATTTCTGGTTAGGGTTAGGGTTAGGGTGAGGTTTAGAGTTAGGGTTATGGTTAACATGGAAAAAATAACCTAGTGCAATAATTCCTCTGGAAATTATACACTAGTGTAACTTGTCCTCTGGAAAGAATACACTGGTGAAAAGAAAACACTGTTACAATAGCTCACTGAAAAAACAGTCCTACCTCAAAGTCAACTCTGTTCTTAATCCTTAATTAATTACTTCTAAGCGTAAAACCGACAATTACACATTTTTTAGTCTTTGGTTTGACTGAACTAATGATTGAACCCACAACCTTCTGTACTCAATATGTAAGAACACTAACCATTATACAGAGGCTGTTCTCAATTTTGAGATAACAATTTACGGTCCAAGCAAAAGTATGGTACAATGTAGCATGGCTATGCACAATAGGGTTCATTGTCAGTAACAGTACAATGTAGCATGGCTATAGGGTTCATTGTCGTCACAAATTCTCTACGGCATATGTAACAATGCAACATAATATGGGCCAGTGTCAGTCACAAATTTTCTACAGTATTTAACAAGTCAACATAATTTACATCCATCAATACCTTTGAGGGCAGTCACAATCTTTGTTCTTCTTCCTGATGCTACATTGACAGGGAGATAACTCCATCATATCAGACATGGTCATCATTGCTATATTAGATACATCACTGTGACAATCTAGATGTTGTAATAATTTGTCAATGATAAATGCTGGAGTGAGGTTTGAACAGTCATCCATTATCTTCAAGGATTTTACATGATTGTAAAATTTGATGATCCATTCCTGAACATTGAATAAAAAAAACATTGCAGTCATCATGCTAGCCCTCTTGCCCGAAGCCCGGGACAAGTAAAACTGGATTCTGACAAGTGAAAATTATGAAAGAATTTGTTTGAATAAATAGAAACCTTTTCCTAAATCTGGCTTTCGGGCAAGTACATTTTTTTGTAGCTGAAAAAAAATTAAGGCAAAGACTGTCATACATTATAACCAACATAACTATGTAAATAATATTCAGTCAGAACAAAGATATTTAAACTTATATACATTTTTGTACATATATATATATGTAAAATGTTAATTAAGCCATGCGCTTGATGAATGTAATACAAATTTAAACTGAATTCTGGAACTTCAACCCATTTTATATAATGTGATTGAAGTTCCAGAATTCTGTTTAAATTTTTATTATATATATATATATATATATGCTGATGAAGCTTGCCAGTCAAGCGAAATACCATACAGCGGGTTTTTTTTCGTGGGACTCCAATTTTCGCTTTATTAGCATGTACACTCAAAACGCTAAAATTAAAACTCGTTAAATTTGAAGTCCTAAGTATTTCCTATCAATTTCATTACACCTGTAATTGCCATAACAATCAATAGATCAAAAGATCAATATCTGTTGGTTGATCACTATAAAAACATGTCATAATTATAATTGCATGTCGTAAATAACAAACACACTAATTAAACACATTTTGTACATGTATATCTACAAGATTGGATTTTAAATTACATGTACTAATACATGATGTATACATTCTGTCTATAAAGTTTGTGTTTCAACCTACATGTAAATAATAATAAAATCTGCTATAATAGCCATTTTGAGTTTCGTTCATTTTTTTTCAGCTACATTTGCCGGTTCTATGTCTGGAAAGTTTTTACCACCACAGTTAATTTAAGGAGAAAAAACGGATTTATGCCACTCCATATTTAAATTCCCGAATTCTTTCAACATTACACATTCAGAAAACCACTGGGCCAATGAAGATACCATGATTCAGTATATTACACTTATAATCGGGCCGTACGTCGAGGAAATAAAAGATGAGTTTGACTTGCCATTAGCACAGAAGGCTTTGGTGATATTTGACTGCTTTCGTGGTCAGATAACTGACAAATTTCTAGCTGCTCTAGAATCAAAGAACTTGCTCTATGTAACAATCCCCCTAAATTGCACAGATAAATTACAACCGCTGGACTAAGCGTCAACAAATGTGCTAAAGATTTCTTGAAATTAGAGTTTCAAATTTGGTATACAAACGAAGTATCTAAGCATGTGGGAAAAGATTGTGAAAATGTTAACGTGGATTCTGAAATTATATGACTATCTGTTGACCAAACCCAATATTATCCATAATGGTTTTATTGCGGCCGATATTCTAGGGAAATGACGTGTATCATCAGTTACTTATTAACTCAGATGTGGTGTTGTATGATTTATTGAATTATGTATTATGTAAAGCATGTGTAAATATGTTTAATAAAGCTAACCCGTAAATGTTATATTTTTTCATACCAAGTTGACTTCTTTTCTGAAATTTAAAGGTGCTCCCGAAACCGATAATTTTATAATCAATATCGTATTTCCGGTCAGTTTTGTTTTGTTTTGCAGAAGGTGAATGTTATTTACACAACATTGATACAATATTAATTACAATTATTTAATTTTTTCCCGGAACACGATACTGCGAAATTTGATGCTCGCTTAAATGAAATATCCCTCTTTTACATCGACATCGCGAAAATTGCAACCTGCGTAATTTACCCGCTATACGGTATCAGTCAATTTGATTATAATCATAATCTTTTTGTAGATTTATAGTTATTTTTGTTATATTAAAATAAACATCTTTTTTGATGTTGCTGTGCTGCATTTTAGACGTTTATGTATATATATATATATATAAAGTCTAAGGGAATCAACCAACCAAAGAACCTAATAGGTAAAGGATCGTTGAGACATGACGATGCAGCACAAACAAAATAAATTATAGAAGTCTAGAAGATTGTGCAACAATACCGATAAAGATGTTACAAAAAATATATTGACAAAATTTTCTATCAACAAATAACCTTCTTCAGTGTCCATCACTGTTGACACTGAAGAAGGCCATTTGTTGATCGAAAATTTTGTCAATATATTTTTTGTAACATCTTTATCGGTATCGTTGCACAATCTTCTAGACTTGTATATATATATATATATATATGTCTGTGTGTCTACAGATCATGTAAATGTATCCATGACAACAAGAGAGATAAACATTACTACTGGTACTTCAAATAATACATGAATTCCAGGTACATGTAGATTAGTAAGGCTTAATGATCTTGGTTGGTTTATGGTCACTAATTTCAACAATATTTCAGACATCTTAATGTGTATCTATATTACTTGAGAGTTTACCTTTTGAATGTGTTTGTAATTCTCACAGACTGAGAGTGTTGTCAAATATATGTCTTCCATGTTTTCTGTTACATTTCAGCCCTGATAAATAAATGTAGCATACAACATCAAAATGCAACTGGACAATCCATTGGTTGTCACTGTGAGAACTGGTTTTAAATATTGAATCTTGTAACCTTTACAATACCGGTAACTGGTACACTGTATTGAGGTATGAGAGTCAGCATTACCAATACAAATTTAATCATACTGAAATAAAGGAATCATGTTTAAGACAAATTCATCGACATTTAACTTAAATTTTGTGCTTAAAGAGTAAAACTCATAAATAACAAAATAAAAGTTAAAATAAAACACTGTCTGGTCACAGAGTTCTAGTTCTATGAATATCTTATACAACACTATTTAAAATCAGGAGGTACCAAAGACCATATTAGGTGGGTAAAAGTACCTGGTACTTTCCCCTTATTGAGAGGCCTGTCAACCACAGTTTTTTGACATATTGAATTGTTCCAACTTGAAAATATGATAATTTCTCCTTCTATGTTCTTGTCCTTATAATGATGATAAGACTTTTAAAATGGTATATTTGTCTGTTTCCCATCATCAAGTTACTAAAAGAAGTTGTTGCTGTTGACATAAATCAAACATCTGACTCAATATAATTTTTATTGTGTCAGTTTTGCACCAGTTTTTTAAGCCTATACATTTGCTGATAATCTCTTTTTAATATGAACATCTTTGAAACTTTTATACCATAAACAAATTATATACATTTAATATGTTCTTTAAAATCATATTACTACATGTAAAAAAAACTATACTCGGTTGCATGAGCAAATTTTCCAAAACACATACATGTGATAGTGTAACATAAAATAGTGCCCTACATGAAATAATGTCCTCCAGACAAAATATCATATGAAATATTGTCCATGGACATTATTTCATAATCATAATGAAATAGTGTCCTGGACATTATTTCATAATGAAATAGTGTCCTCCATCATGAGATATTGTCCAATCTTACTGGACATTATTTAACTGTGAAATAATGTCCGACATCAACTAAAAAATGAACTTGATATATATTTTTATGCTTCACATATTTATACTATACTTTATTTCAAAATATAAGCGATTTCTTTGTCATAGAAATGATATTTTTTACTCTATATTTGATTCAATTAGAAATATATTAACAACCATTGTCAAATTGCTCAACCCAATACAAATACATATATATTCCAGAAATACATAAATTTATACAAAAACAGAAAATTTAATAACAATATTCATAAATACTAGATTGGCGAAGTTTTTTTTTATTTTCGTGCACGTTTCGGAGGGAGTGGTGTAACTGGTACAATGTATGTCAGATTCTAAAACTTCAATTTCACTCCAGTAAATTATTGTTACTTTCATTCAATAGAAAGTTTTCTTTCAATGAATTATCAGATTCGCTATACATATCTTATGTTTATATTATTATCAATCATTTAAAAAAATACTTAAACGACTATTTTATTATTTCCCTTTATTGTACAAAATTTCATAACAATCAGTCATGAAATAATGTCCAAGTTTTGAATTAGAATTATCTCCCTTTGTTAGGACACAGTTTCACTATGATATACATGTATTGTCCATAACATGACATTATACTGTCCAGATAATGGACAAAATATCATAGATAAGACAAAATTCCATGACAATATAATCATGAAATATTGTCCTGGAGGACATAATTTTGCTTTACAATAGCACCCGCATTGTGCGGGAGTCTCACGCAAATGAGCCCACAAAAAACTACTCCTGGATACAAGCCATTTTCTCCCACATATCCATGGAAAGCAAAAAATCATTATATTCAATGTGTAAACATCATAAATTATTGGAAATCCCCTAGGCGATATAATTAAATTATGGTCACGTGTTTCCCATGTTGAAGTGTGTATCTCAGGTGCTGTCAGTCAACAACACGGTCGAGTGAGCCAATTAGATAGTCTGTTTTGACAAGAATAATAAAAGTTGTAGAATCTAATCCTTTGTTTGTGTAGCAATAAAATACAAGTTAATTTGAAGCCATTTAAAAAATTGCAGAAATATGGCTTCTCAGAAGCATCATTTTTTGTCTCCCGAAAATTTGTTCAGAAAGAAAACAAGTCTTACATGGACAGTTTGAGAAATGACACTAATGGCTCTTGTGAGTCTAGAGAATAAACTGTGATATGTTATAATACTGTGATAATGTTTTAATCAGGTTTTAAAATGATCTAAGATAACATTTTATTTTCATCAAAACATTTTTTCAAAATAGAGTTATGTGTATTTTTTACTTGTGTATATTGCTTAAACTGTATTTTATGATATGCCAATAAATATTTACTTACTTACTTACATGTACTTACTTAAATGAACAAACAATATTCAAAAGTTGGTTTCTTATGTCGATAAAAATGTTGATAAAATATCTCCCTGATATCAATCTCAAAAATGCCTAATCTCCCTGATATTTAAGACAATCTCCAGGACCTTATCACATGTATGGAAACATGCTACTTATTTTTGTATCGAAAATAAAAAGACTATGCTCCATTACATTTTCCCTTCACAATTTGAATGAAAGAATACATCCTTGACTTTATCTACGGAGAGTTCACTTGAGTTTATTTTAATTTTGTATGCAGATATTCAGTGCAGATGTAAAGCAAAATGGCATTAGGACAACATTTCATAGATTTGTAATATGAAATGTAGTCCTAGTTTATGAAAAATTATCCCTATTGAGACAATATTCCACATGATATTTTGTACCTGTTTGGACGACACTTCATGGATATTTACTATGAAATTTAGTCTTTAAAAGGGAGATATGTCCTTTCAAAGGAAATTACAGTATATTCAAGTCATTAAGATGTTTTATAATACTTTTGAATACTTATTAGGCCAAACAAAAATGAATGTTGGTTTCCCCTAACATAGGGAAATTTTTAAGGGCCGGCAGGCAGGGTTTTTTTTTTTTTTTCCCAAGAGATATTGCAAATCAGGGTTTTGTTACCTTTCCCATGAAGGTCAGAAAATATATCATGAAGGTTAAAAATTTTGCATCACTCTTGTTTCGTTTGATATATGCGAACATTTTTGTAAATGAACAGCCAGAATGGTTCCACTGGGCACTCCGCCGGTGGCCATTTTATACCCACTGTACATCATGTACACGTTTTAGATCATGGTCCTTTTACCGATATCGTAAGCGCTTTGGCGATCTAGATCAATGAGTTTGACAGGTGGAAAAAACTTCGAAAAAGCATGGCTGCACTTTATCTCCACAAATTTTGAAAATGTCTGTAATTGTTTACGATAAAAAAAATCTCCATATCACTGAGTTAGAAGACACACGGCCGGTGTTTATTTTATTTTATTTATCAGTAATAAAATATAACGACCCGGAAGTAAAAATTGACCCAGTCGGGTTAGGGGAAACATACAATCATTTTTCTTTGGCCTTACAATAAAGTTTCTATATGATTGAATGCAAATTTAAGTACAAACAATGGAGGGTCAGGAGTATATACACCTTTTGGATTATGAGTGAAAAAAGGACAGGAAGATCGGCATTTTTGAATATTACTAAATATAACGATAAAAAATGTTGATTAATTTGTACGACATATTTACATTTCATTACTAAGTACTTTTCACATTCCATATTTTGTTGTATTTATTTCTATATTGTGCCGTTTAAGTTTGGTAACATTTAATATTCAGAATTTCTCTGATGGAATTTATTTAAAAGATGTCTTTAGTACATTTTCTCAATGCCAATGGGTAAGTTTTCCATTTGTAGACATTATTTTACATGAAATATATGTATCTGTATCTTTACAGTGCAGGAACCGATTGCAGTTATAAATGCACTGGAAGGAGAGCGGTTGGATAGCAGCTGATATTGTCCCGGACAAATTTGTCAATGGACGATATTTCCTATGAAATTTTGTCGCATGGACACTATTTCATAGAGGACAATATTTTATGATAGACAGCACACAATCATGGCAGATTCATGGAGTTGCAGGAGGGTTAAAACCACTTTATACAATATTTCAGTTATATCGTGGCGGTCAGTTTTATTAGTGGAGAACACCAGAATACCGCGAGAAAAACATGGACAGCAAACAAAAATTCAGTGGGGTAAATTTAAAAGTCCCTGTGGAGGCTGTGGCTGTGCTGTGTTTGGACTCAAAGTCTTTATTCTTAGCATATGGTATATGTGTTTAACAGAAGAATATCATAAACAATATCTTATATTGTACAGAAATGTACTCATGACTTGTGTTAACTACCTTGATTCAACCTTGATTTTTGAGTTAGGATTGAAAATTTATTTTCATTTTTTCATGTTTCCCGCGGTTTTTTGCGGTTGTCGTAAAATATTGACTCGGGGGGGGGGGGGGGGANNNNGGTACAGTATATATTAAAAAAAACATTTTAGGGTATAATTACTATTATTATTGTTCTTGATGTTATTATTTTATCTAAATTACATAGAAGCAATACTGTTAAAGATTCATTCACAAACAGAGTCGTAATTTATAGGGTTGTACTAAAGACCTAAACGAAATTGAAATACAACGCAATGAAACGAAAGAATAAGAATAAGAATATTTATTATTCCAATCAATGGGCCCACAATAGGGGCAAACAAATTGCATACATTGATTATTGTCATTGGAGGCAATTATACATATATATATAAATATAAATATACAATGTTTCTTGTCGGGTTCAGAGCCTTAAAATTTTAATTAATAATATAAACATAAAGAGAAAAAATATTTTAGTATCATAAACCCTGTTTCAGTTTTCTTGTCTCAAGGCACTCTATTATATATTTTCCAAAAATATTAATTATTGAACGATCTTCATTGGTAAATAAATAATAGAAGTTTGATATATCTGACATATTATTGAAATTAGAACATAATTCTGAAATTTTCTGAAAACAAATCTTTCTACTATTATTATATATGGGGCAATCGATTAAAAAATGATATTCATCCTCAATTGTTTGTGCTATGCACAGTTTACATAATCGTTCTTCGGTTTCCAAGTTTTTATATCTACCAATTTCAATCATAAGAGGATGTGCACTAATTCTGATTTTACAAATTGCCTGTCTTATTTTGAAATCATTAAGAAATGTATATTTTTCTCTAATAAAATGTTCCTTGAATGTAAAATATGTACGGAGTTTTCCCTTTTTGTCTTCATTTATACACTTTTTCTTTAAATTATACCAATAACTAAGAAAACTATCACATAAATTTGTTCACATTGTTACATAGAGTGCCTACATAGACATTAACATTTGATGTATTCATCTTATTTAATATTAGTAATATACTAGAATACCATGTATTTGTTTGACATAAATTCAATTCCTTATTACAAACAAAAGCATCATAAAGTAAACCTTCTGATAAATTATTAAGCCTGTGAAAATACTTCAACATTGACAGAATTACTGAGAAATAAATAGGGTATCGTTCCAATTCGGACATAACTGCAATGTTACTTGCTTTTCGATTAACACCAAGAATATATTTCATAAATCTATTGTGCGACTTTTCAGTTATTCCAGATGCATATACTTTATCTACAATATAATCACTCGTTTTCTTGCAACGAAACGAAATACAGCGAAACGAACAAACGAAATGCAACGAAAAGAAACAAATCAAATCAAATCAAATCAAAAGTTTTATTTTAAGTCGGTACATTTACAAACTACAAACATAAGCTCTCGTGAGCTTTTTAAACCGACATGCATTTTAAGATATAAATTACAACACAATAAAACAATGTCATGCATTAAAACGATATCAAGCTAAGATTAGATGCAAGCACATTTGATCTCTGGGCCTCCACAGTCAGTGCACATGTGGCAAGTGCCTCTCTGCACATTGACTGTCATAGGACCATAAAACAGCATAGAAATAGATGCTGACTAAATACAGCATATATTATACATAAGTAAAATACATAATAAAATATGTCATTGTCCCAAATAAGCACATAACACATTACATATAAACAGCACATTTCACATAAAATAGCACATACATTAAGCATGCATACAATGTACATATAAAAATCACAAAAGCACAAGTTATGGTCAAGCATACATTTAAACATAAAGCTAACAGCACATAAAAAATAAAAACCAAGCATAAGCTCTAATAAAGTCAAGCAGGAGGTTTAGCCGTGCAAAAACCAGCGTAACTGTCAAACAAAGATTAACTGGTTTTGCAGGCGAAACATTAACATGAGCTGCCAGACCAAGAGCTTATCAGGGTTTTAAACTGATTTAGAGAAGACTGTTTACGAAATTCATCTGGCAGCTCATTCCAACTCTTAGTGCCCGCATACCTGAGTGACTGTAAACCATATGATGTAGTTCTGACTTGTGGCAGTTCTGCAATATTTTGGTACCTAAAAGAGTAAGAGTTGTTCTTTATGTGAATTAAATCTTGTAAATATACAGGACATTCTTTATTAATAACTTTATAAACTTCAATTGCCAAAGATCTCATTCTCCTGACGCAACGAAGCGAAACGAAATACAGCAGAATGAAACGCAAAAAAGTAGACTTGCTAATAAATGAAATATATATTTTTAAGTCGCTTGTAAACATCAGAGCCAAGGAGATTTTATTCAGAATAACCCAATTTCGGCGTAAATAAGAAGAGTTTGAAGAAATAAAAGGGGTAATCACTTGGGAGTAGTCACTCGGAGGCAATCAGAATCCGTATATCCAAGGATTTATATAGTAGTATCCTACTATATAAATCCTTGGTATATCGAAGAAGAACAGGTAAATTCGGGGTTTGCCATTGTGTTATCCATGCTAGCTAAGGCAATGGCTCGTTTTTTTACACGCATAAACTTTGTGGTCTATTTATTATTATTTTAAAAATGAACAACCTGTTATACAGCAAGATATTTTTGCAGGGGCGATGTAACCCAATTTCGACATCGAGCATAAACTCTATCATACATATCTCTCTTGATTTAATTAGTCAAATTTATACTAAATAAAATTTCGTAGATTTGAAAACATAGGGGCCTATAATACATTTCATTTCTTCTTTTTTTCTAGTTTGTTTAGTTTAAACATATTTTATTTGCATAAAAGTTGCAAATGGGATTGGACACAAGTTATAACAACATTAGTGAAGTCCTTTCCCTTTTACAAAAATATAAACAAAAATGATTACACATAATGGCGATAATTATATAAATAAATTTTACATGATATATTTAGACGATAATAATAAATGAAGTATAAAGAAGAATAAGGTGAAATAATATGTTCAATACAGTAGAATAAAGAAGAAGGAGTTCAAACAAACAAAAAACAACATTGACTGGAGTGAGTATGCTAGTCCATTAGTTAAAGCGCTGGGTGCTTCTAATAAAAGAATAAATAGCAGAGAAGATTTCAATGTTTTGATTAGTAGTCAGATTTTCATCACCAGCTAATATCAATTCAATTGTTACTATGTAATTCTTTAATTTATTAAACAAGATTGCCCTATTTTCATTATAAAAAGGACATTCAAAGAAAAAGTGTATACAATCTTCAAAACCATAACTACAGATACATGCAGGACATGACTTTAAATTGACAAGGTGCAAATCTGCATTTAGCGAACTGCACATATTTCTAAGTCTACTATGAATAATATTTAGTTTTCTATCACCCCAACCGAAATAAAAAGGCACTTTTTTAAGTAATATTTTAATTTTTCTTTTAAATATGTTAATATTACCAGAATTTCTAATTTCCGGATTTAGATTGTTCCAATCCCGTGTAGTAGAGGGGAAGAAGGATTTTTGTTGTCATTTCTAATCGACAATTAGGTATAACATAATTACTACTATTTCTTAAATCATACCGTGAAACACTTCCAACTGGTTGGGTGGGACATCAAATCACAAAGATATTCTGGGGCAGATTTATTGTGAATAGAATAAAATAAGCTGAGCCTTCTTACCCTTCGCCTATCAGATAATAATTCCCAACCCGTTTCGGAATATATAGATTCACGACTTTTAAATAGAGGCATATGAGTATGAAATTTTCCATTGCTGTCAAAAGTAATACCTAACTGTTTATGACAGGTAACAAATTCTACTAACTTATCCTGGAATGTTATTTCTACATCGTTGGGAAGATTAATATTGGAAATTTGTTTCTCCGTAGTATTGTCCCAATTAGAGTAAAAAAACAAACAATTCTTTTCGTGTGTCGTGTCGAAATTTGGATATCAAAAGGTTGACTCATCATTGATAAAGCTAAATATATAACAGTTATGATAATAATTATTATTATTATTACCATAATGATTAATATTAATAAGGCCCGTACCTAGAAATTGTACTTGATAGTAACGTGTAGCAAATTTACACGTGGGGAAAACTAAGCTGGTAGATATCAAATTAAAACTGGTTTCAGCTAAATGTTCTATTGATAAATCCAAATGATAATTTACAAAGCAAATAATTATAAATGTTCACATATGGTAGTCCAATATACAAACAAATGTAACAATTACGGTAAGTCCAGTATAACAATAAAATGTTCACATATAATGGTAGTCCACTATAGCAATTACGATAAGTCCAGTATAACAATGAAATGTTCACATATGGTAGTCCAATATAATAACGACAATACACAACATACGTACGATGTCCGTACACTATTCAATCAGGTATCCTAATTAATTTTTACACTGTTTCGGGTCTGAATTTATACAAATGTTCATGACAACGACTTGTTGTTACTCATGAAATGACATGTTGGAACGTATCGGACTAAGTGCAACTTATAACAATAGATATGAAATTAACAAAAACCGAGTAATTAAAACTTAGTCTCCTTAATCTGACATATTTGACTTAAAACAACTGCTTTGACAACGAGCACACATTGTTATTGAATTAAATTAAAGTTCCCGAAATAATCGAATTTACATTAAAAACGTGTTAAATAATTTTGATAAAATTTACGCTACGACAACTGGTTTGCGTTTCTACTCAGAACCTATTCTAAGAGGTGCGTCTGGAATGGACTTGGGGGCTAATAATGTTTTTTAAAAGCAAAGAAATATTTTTTTCTGACAGAAAAAGGGGTGCGATCGTGTCACTCGTGCCCATCCCCTTTGCATGAACCAATATCTAGTCTATAGTTTTATATATGTTTTGTCGATCGTAGTTTGTCCTTTTGTCCTTTTTCTTTTGGTCATTGTGTTGTCTGTTCTTCTTCGATACTAGTATACGGTTCTGATTGCCCCTTTGGTATCTTCAAAGTCTTCTATAATACAGGACTGTAAAGTACCCGGGATTGAGGTTGTACACATAGTTACAAGATATTAAATTCGAATTTCGAAGAAGAAAAAATTCACACAATAATATGTTGATAATAAGAGTATTTACTGGGTCGCCACCCGTAAGTAACCGTTAACATAAGATTGTATGATGATAATTAGATACGATAACGTAACCCTCATTCCGCTTTTGCTCCATTTAGGGTTACGAATCGATCCCATTCAACGTATGGGAGCAGCGCCCGGAGTGATTCACACCGGGCGGTTTTTTGTCCTAATTCCGTTGTAAGTGGATGGAAAAATTAACGGGGGTGAAAGATAAATATATTTAGGTAAACTTTGAGGTGTTAAATAATCGCTGCAGCAATCCATGGTAGACTTATAACCATCTGTAAATTTGAATGCATGAAATCTTCTTTCTGTCCGACATTTTGTTTACAAGTTGCTAGTTCACGCGCACTTGCCTCGTTTTTGAGATATCCTTATTTGGATAAATTTTAAAGTAAACTCGACTTTTTCGTAGTAACAGTTTCCATGTTTGGCATATATGGATAGGCTCCGCCCATCGCGAGAGTCTACGTAAGGTGTTATGGCGGACAAGTAACAATTTTCAAATACGAAACCGGTCTTGAAGATAGAACCAGGGATTGTAACACTTATTTCGTATCACCATTACTTAAAAATTGTTGGGAATTATAAGATATGGACCAGATATGTAAAAAGAAAGTTGAAATATTCACGGAACGAAAATTTTAATTTGTTCCCATACGTTGAATGAGATCGATTCGTAACCCCAAATGGAGCACAAGCGGAATGAGGGTTACGTTATCGTATCTAGATGATAATGGACACGAATCACATCAAAATCAAAATCAAAAAGTTTTATTTAAAGTCGGTACATTTTATAACAGCACAACATAAGCTCTCAAGAGCTTTTTAAACCGACATGCATAATAAAATTACATAAATACAGCACAATAAAACATGTCATGCAATATAGATACATATATCCAGATGATATTTATGCATACATTTCTGTCTCGACCTCTGGACCCCTACAGCCAGTGCGCATGTGGCAAGTGCCTCGCTGCGCACTAACTGTCATAGGATCAGAAGTCAATACAGAAAATAGATGCTCACATTTATAGCATACATTACACACACAAGTACATTCATGCAAATTATAAGCAGTCTAAAATTAAGCAAATAAGCAAATCAACTCAAAACACACATGAAATATTTGTACTTTTAAAACATTCATGTGGAAATAGCTAAGCACTAAATGCAGTCTATAATTAAGCAAATCAACTCAAAACACACATAAAATATTCATGCACTTTTAAAACATATTTTAAAATATTCATGTAGAAATAGCTAAGCACTAAAATAAAGCACAATTTAAACTAAAATGCATATAAAGCAAAAAAACCAAAAACAAAAAACAAAAATACAAAAAACAAAAAACAAACCAAAAAAACAAAAAAAAACCCGAACAAGTTAAATTAAGATAATAAAGAATATTGAATGTAAATATGTAAATAGAAAGTTAAAAAGGGGGTGGTAAGTCGAACTAAACTAATTAAGCTAAAAAGCATATATTAAAAAAAAAGAAAAAGAAAAAAACGAACAAGTTAAATTAAGATAATAAAGAATATTGAATGTAAATATGTAAATAGAAAGTTAAAAAGGGGTAGTAATTCCATGCCATGAGCGCCTATGGCCTAAATTATGTATTTTATTTACTCTTAATTTAGTTTCATGGCGTTGCATTTCATTTCTTTGTATTTCGTTTCGTTTCATTTCGCTATATTTTGTTTCATTTGGTTGCGTTGCGTTTTGATTTCGATTTTTGGTTTAGTACAAACCTAAGCTCTATTCGGAATCTGTTTCCATTCGTATGCTCTCTGGGGGATACGTTAAATATATTAACACGAAAGAAGTAGTGATGTGTACAAGTTGATCCACTTTGTTTTGTTTACCTCATTTTATCGTGTGATTATTTATCACGAAGAAGCCATCATGAATCCAAAAACATTTCATATATTTCTTTATTGTTTGACATTATTTGTTATTTTGATTCAATTTAAAACGGTGAATGCCGTTGATTCTCAGATTACTGGTTCTCCGATTACGAATCCACCAAATAACAGTACCAAAATATCGAACAAGACAAAAGATTGTACCAATTGTACAAGCACAGAAAATCATAACATATTTCATAAGTTATTAAACAACAAACCCATGTTAATGAGAGCACTTTATGTATTACTAGCAGTGACGGGAGTCGTTGTGATCTACTTTGTGACAAGAGCATGGAGGTTTGTGTCTAAAATTTAACGGGGTCCTCCCGATAGTCCGACGGCCCATTAGTCCGACAGCCCATTAGTCAGACAGCCCATTAGTCCGACAACCAATAAATGCAAGAGGCATACCAAGTCTCATTAATATCCTTCAATGCATTCCGACAGACCATATTGGTGGTTCCTATATACATGTACTCTATATAACTGAACGTCGTCCATGCATGTCAACTGACCCGGGTTTTTTTGCGGGTCACACCGGTCATGAATTTGCCGAAATGTGTCCTCTCACCCGGGTCCCGGGAATTCGATAAATGACCCATTTTCACCCTTCTTCTTGTCATGGATTGTATCCAGTTTTTAGAATGGAAATATATTGAAACAATTTTCCAATAATGCAAGTTGATTAACTGGTTTGGCTATGAGACAAACGCAACCAATCCGTTAAACAGGATATCGAAAATCAATGGACAAATATGACAAATCCGTTATACATAAAACTAATAAGAATAGACAACAGGGTCGAAAAATTTAGCCGAGGCAGGGTCCCAATGGCCTCCTCTTAACGAACTCTGCCGGGGGATCTTTAACGTGCAAAGAGCGTGGCATTCTCTCAAACGGGACCTCAGTTTTCCTTCTCTTCAAAAGGACAAGTTGGTCAAATTTCTATTCCCCAGGATTCCAACGGGTCACCCTGATAGTCGCCTTCTACGATAACCGCAGGTATGGTGCCTATTTTAACCCTGACACATCATCTGGGAGAGGGAACATTATACATGTATACGTTTAGCGATAAATTCAGCAAAAATGAAGCCTAATGGTAGCAACATTATATAGACGTACGTCACATCGGTAAATGCAAGCATTTTCACATTTGTATTGAGATCAGAAATTGAAATTCGACGGATTGACCGCAGACCCCCTCTGGATCCGCTACTTTAAACCAAAAACATGGATTGTTTACTTGCTAATTCAATAAACGAAACGGAACCGTAAAGTCTTTAAAGTGACGAGAAACAAACCGTTTCGTTTCGTTCCTTGTAATAGTAGTCCCCATTCCTAACTGACCCGAAAGGTAATTAAACATGCATGTACACATGTATGTACCACCCGAGCGTACGATTTTTCTATTTCCCAACTAACTGACATCCTGAAGACTTTCATAAAGACGGTGACTACTATTACAAGGAAAGAAACTAAACCAGAAAAGGAAACTAATAGTAAAAATGGTAATACAATGTAGAATTTAGTCCCCCGCCGTGACAAACTGTCATGTCGGACTAATGGGTTGTCGGACTAATGGGTTGTCGAACTAATGGGCTGTCGGACTAATGGGTTGTCGGACTAATGGGCCGTCGGATTAATGGGCTGTCGGATTAATGGGCCGTTGGACTACCGGACCCTCCCCAAATTTAACATTCACATACCAGTCCATGACTGATACAAGGGAGATGTCTTTAATACATGATTTGGGAACATCTTATATACATGTAAAGGGTTTTTTCATAGGTAACGGGTTTACTTAAAAAGTAACAAATAATTGCAAATAGACAGCTGTTGTGCCTTGTCGGTATTGAATTCAAGTCACTTCGGCACCTAGTCATTTTGGCCCTTAGTTCAATCGGCACCTATGTATAATTAATGGGTTTTTTTATTTGTACATTTGAAAATCAATATTTTATTGATATTTTAGTGTTTAAAATTTGAATGTATGTGAATGAATGAATATTTGCGATAATCAAACATAATTAATAAGACCTGATACCGTGGTACTGTGCTCGCCTCATTGTGATGATAAATGGAAAATCATCTGTAGAACACCCAATGCCAATTCTAATCACTTTGAACAAAGCTAAATAAATATTAAAGCACCATGCTACGAACTGATAACAAACAGAAAAAAATGTTGTCGGCATACTTTTATTATCCTTATTATGACTTTATGAGCATCCATTTTTATGCCCCTACTGTTAGGTATCATTGGCATTAAATTTAGCCTTTATCCGTACGTACGTCCCAAATTTGGTTTCTGCTCACTCAGGGCTCAGGTTGGAGGGCGAAAAAGTCACCTTGTGAAGGTTGACTTCGCTTTCTCGTTGGTCAAAAGAGAAGTTCAAGTCGCCTTGTAATTTTGAAGAGTCGCCCTATGTCGCCGCCCGCATATTTTCTCCACTTGTCATTTATGAAAATGTCAATATCTATTGAAATCTATCGTATCCGTTATTTGAAAGTGATTTTCTTGGAAAGTAATCCATTACAGTTTATAGAAACTTTAATTTCGTTCATTAGAGGTTTTGTTTATTGTTTATATATATCGTAAGCAAACAACAATGGCACCATTTTGGTAAGGGGACGCAATGCGGTACTGTGCTACAGGAAATGTTTACCGGACTTTTTGTCCGAAGCTGCTTTCAACAAAACAAACATTTGATTTATTTTTAGCTCACCTGACCCAAAGGGTCATGTGAGCTTTTGTCATCACTTTGCGTCCGTCATCGTCCGCGTCTGTAAACTTTTCATACTTTCTTCTTCTTCTTTGAAACCACAGAACTGATTTGGACCAAATTTGGCAGAAATGTTCATTGGGAGGTCCTCTACTAAATTTGTTATTTTGGTGCAGATCGGAAATCCAACATTGCCGCCAGGGCCAATAATGTGTTCTGATTGGTTGAAACTTTGAAAATCTTCTTGTCAGAAACTACTTAGCCGATGGAATTGTAACATTACAGAAATGATGACTGGATGGTCCTCTACTAAATTTGTTATTTTTGTGCCGATCGCATATCCAAGATGGCCACCATGACTCAACTTAGTTTAACATTGGACCCTATGGGAATTTCACATTTTCATCTTTTTTTCTGAAACCACGCAACAGATTTGAACCAATCTTGGCAGAAAT
>MJUT01010587.1:444679-461280 GCA_002080005.1 Gigantidas platifrons | reverse complement strand
CAAGCAACTGGTAAACTTTATTACATGCGTTGCGAGTCGAGCGCCAACCTAAGTCATTGAGCCACCCGGGCCCTATTTAAATTAGAACCTGTGGCTTTTATTTTTTATCACTGATAGAAACTTCCATGCAGCTTTTCATTTTTATGATGATAATTAAATCATGACTACAGTATACCACCACCACAACCTTATCTCTTATCCAAGTATTACATTGTGTCTAATAAAAAAAAATGGCACTGGCTACGATTACCTGGATTGGGTAATAATAACGAAAAATTAGGATTACCTGAAAGACTAAGTACCGGAATACAGGTAATCCTAATTTTTCTTTATTATTACCTAATCCAGGTAATCGTAGCCAGTGCAGTACAGTACAGTGTCCTTAAATGTACATAAAGTGGTATCAGATTCACTAAAATTAATAACTGAAGTCAATATATTCTGTGCAACTGTTCTTACTTTTCTCTATCTTCACATCTGTCCGCCATATTGCAACTAAAGGAACATACCGCTTAAGTCTCGTAGGACTATAGTGAGCGGATGACGTCACTGTAGTATAACTACGGTGAGTTCGACCATGAAATAGTTAAACTAGGGAAGCTACAGTTGTAGGTCGAACTCGCTCCCTGTCATTTTGGTGGGTAAGAAAAATGTGATGTATAAATTTCTTGAGGTGTAGAAAAGGTGTATTTTAAAGGACTTTTATAAATATTTGGCATACTTCAGCATATTTCTGTGCAGATAGGGAAACAGATGACATTTTCTGTTAAAAGCAAATCTATTTTATTGTGAGTGAGTCGGGAATCTGAACTTACAATATCGTGATACGTTTCCATTTAGATTGTAATGATTGTGTCACTCACACAATAACACCCTAGGTGGCTGTGAAGTTCATAGTAGACCCATAGCCAATGTCCTAAATAATCAAGCTGGCCCGTGGAAATTTTTCATAAACTTATGACGCAATACTGTTAAGGTCTATGAAAACATTGACATTGTAAAATTTGAATCCAAGTCAAGTCTCCCCACTGCCAACTCGCACCTGTCCTACTCTCCCCAAATTGAAAGTTGCACGATCAATGCCGATGGTAGTTCAAATATGGAAGGAATATTTGGATTTTTTTTCAGATCGCCTTTCTGAGGTGTTGTAAGGCACAACCCCATTTTGTGGTTGGAAGTGGAAAAGGAATTTTGCTGTCAACTTTTCAGAAGTCTTTTTTATGTAAATATATTCCTACATTTTTGTACCTGTATTTTGTTTACTTCGCCATGAATTGTGTCACAAAACGCTCCTCAAATGAATTAAAATTGCTTTAATTTCCATCTCGGTGGACATTTTCAGACTCGCGAATGCATTGTGGTATTTTTCCTGCTTGTGTCATTGTATGTTTTCCTTTGTACTGTGTTTCAAACATTTAGGGGTGTGGAATTACCATTCCCGACTCGCCTGACTCGTACATAGAACCTGTCGGACAAGTAGATTTTCCTGTCTACATGTAGCTTGTCCAGGGACAAGTAAAGATAAACAAATAAAAATACATGTAATTTCTGATTAAAGTACTCTGGAAAGACAATTCCTCAAATGATAAGATATCGTAAATATCGATGTTATATAGATCAATGAATTAAGTTTTTTTTATTGGAAACGATCGCGTCAGTGGTGCTCCGAAAGCAACTAAAACGTACATGTCCTAAGTTGAGTATTACGACCCGATTGCAATAATTGTACTGCATTTACTAATGACAACCGGGGCCGTGTAACAGGTTTTTATTGGAGTTCTGAATGTGACGTTTCCTTGCTTGTCCATAGCTTTTCGCAAACAAACATGGCCTAACATCCGTGAATACAAATCGGGTTGCAGTCGTTGCAATGGACAAATATTTAATAATAAAAAAGACTGAGAAAGGTCCTGGACACAATGAACATCATATGAAGTTAACAAATGCCAAACTCGAGTGGAAAAGGACTTGTATTAATTTGATGAAAAACACCCAACAGACTGTTCAGTCCAAGGGGTTAGCCAATTTTTTATGTTTACTCAGTGTTCAATCTAGAAATTGGTCACAGGGGGTCATGTTGGCCCAGGCAACATTTGACAGGGGGCCAAATCTGGAAGTTAGGGGTCAATGTCAAAAGACAACGGACACCACGTGATGTTAATACATCTTGTGTAATTGGGATATAACCATATCTTGTTGATGAGTTTGTGTCAATAAGAGTTTGAATTTGAATTTTAAATTAATAGTAAATCAAAAGACAGACACAAAGTGATGGTAGTAAGATGGTCTACAATTCGTGCAACCGGTCGTAAAGGGATTTTTTTTTATTAGTTTTAATACAAAAAGAACAGGTCATATTTTGTTTGTTAGCATCGTACTGCAGCCACTCCTTGTAATTTGTATCAGTTGACCACTGCTGTTGAAACTTGCGTGGAGCAGGTACACTTGCCGACCCCGACAACTCATTCTTTTTCTAACCTTCAATTCCACTTTCTGAAGGATTTTCTAAATTTGTAGTGATTGCTTCGTTTTGCTTTTCATCACTTTCAGTGGCAGTGGGTTTCGCTCTTTTCTCCCCCGCGGGAGCAAAATATGAAGATATACGCTTCATGACTTTGACTAATCCCTTTTGGTATTCAAAGCCAGAGTTGTTTTCTGATATTGCCTGCCTCTGAGGCAATATCAGAAAACAACTCTGGCTTTGAATACCAAAAGGGATTAGACTTTGACCTGTCACGCATCATGCTTAAATTTACCTTGACAAACAAATTCTCAACGTGACTTGGACGCTTGAAAACGACTTTACATAAAGCTCTCTACTGATACAGATAAATACTTTGTAAAAACTTGACATATTTCGGGACTGATTTCCGGAATTTATTACCGGGACGATCTCAAAAGGTAAAAAAGCAATGCGCCCGATTTGGCCCAGTTGACAATTTCAATCGTGCCAGAAAGACAAAAATCGTGGGAATGGCGCACTCTAGATTGAACACTGTTTACTGCTCGATTCTGATAGTGTCTCATATTGCAATATCTGCAGAAATCATTAATGTTTATTGCCAAATTGTTGACAGAATGGAAACTTATCTTCCCACCAGTCAAAAGTGGTTTCCTCCGGGTACTCCTGTTTCCTCCAACAATAACACAGACCGCCACGATATAGCTGAAATATTGTTGAAAGAGACGTAAAACACTATAAACCTAAAGACACATAACAGGACAACACAAAATAAAACTACAAAGATGAGCAACACAGACCCCACCAGGAAGCTCATGAAGGGTAAGCAGTTCCTGTCTAAGGCACCTGCCATATACTCATATTTTCAATACATTTAGACAATATACGTTCATTGTCGGCAAATTTAAAGTTTATTTGTACGAGCTTTAGAAACATGTAGAAATGCGAGGGCAAACAATGAAATCTGCAGAGGAAATTATGGTGCCAATCAAGCTTGCATTATAACGTCATAAGCAAAATTACATTGTTACGCAACAATAGTGATTTCAGGGACCTAGACTTTTGCTTTTAGCTTGTAAGTTGAAGTCAAAGGTACCAGGAGACATTGACCGTATAAAGCAAAAGTTTGTACGACCCCCTTTATCAATGCTGTAAAGTTACCATTTGCAGTATAAAGAACTTTGGATTGCTTCAGTATGTAATATAAAATTCACCACAATTTGACAGTTTTCTGAGTCTATGTATGATGGTAACAGAATAAAGCTTTGTATGGCACACTGTGACTCATGACTATTAAAGCTTTGTATGACACACTGTGACTCATGACTATTAAGTATTGACATTTATTATGAAGTTAAACTGAATGCATACTAAAATACACTCAGAAAAACAAAACGAATTGCTAGAACTTGAAAACACACTTTTTTCAACGAAAAATGAATGTAAAGAATGATCCATTGGGTTTATGATATGGCCCATTGAAATTTTGAGGAAGGAGCTATAACCCCATTTAGTAAAAATCTTTCCCTATCACTGTTTAGGCGTCTACTTCTGACAGGTCCACTGCCATCCAAGATGGCTACCTCCATGGGACCAGGATTTAACATTATAGGACCCTATGGGAAATACATTGTCAATCATCTTTTCAGAAACTGTTGAGTTAATTGGAACCAATCTTGGTCACAATAGTCCTTTGGTAGACCATACTAACCAATATATATTTCTACAATCATGGTTTAAAAGTTTTATTGTTTGATGTTGTTGTTATACCCAGGTGAGCCTCTAGTTTGCTTTATTAGTGGTCATAATATTGTAAGTGCAATATAAGAAGATACATATAGAATAACAGCAGATTAGAAGGTCGAGACAGACATAATCGCTAGTATCACAGCGAGTCCAATTTTACGAGCAGTGATACTAGAGGTAACGTATGTCGAGACTTCAAAACTGACGTTATTTTTTTTATCAATAATGTCACAATGCGTTTCAAGTCGCAGTTTTCAGTATCAGAGTCAGTCCGTTGATACTGAAAATATTCCTCGGAAAGATCAAAGAAAAATGTATTTTCACATTTTTTTAATATACTAGTATTTGAATAGACTGGATTATTATAAATGCTATTTAATGACTAACAAGTTTAGAATTATTTTTTGGCATAGAAGCGTTTTCTGACAATAACATGCGACTCTCGATCAGCGTGGGGTGAGAAATAAGGTATTACCTACAGGTATTTTGATGAATTAGATTTTTTCACGAGTCAATTCAGTTTGTACGATGATTTTATATATTTTAAAGTGATTACTTTATTTGATTATATTTCAATAGGTTTAAAAAAAAAAACTGATCACAATTCATTTACAAACTTAAATATTGGTTGACATAAAATGCCAAAAAATACAGCAAGGTCAACTGATAAAAATGATAAATATTATACAATTTATTAACATTAGACACAACTAGATCCAACCTTTCTTGCATGTGAATTTAGTATTGTCTCTGAACCTACCATCATTGACTTGTCTCAAGTTATTTTATCAGCTTGAGCAAAAACAATTTAATTTAATTAGCCTTGAATTTTTTTTTTTTTTTTAGAAATAATGACAAAAGACAAAAGATATAACGTGGAATATAATATATCTTTATTAAAGGAAGATTTCTGTGTGACAAATGAATTGGTGTGTTCACTTAAGAGCCTATATACCAGTAATAATTTTAACTATCCAAATGCTGCCTTAAATAATTACTTTCTAAAGATATTAGATTGTTAAGAAAATTAAATCTTTAAATTACAGTATAGCCATTTGTAGCCTATCTGCCTGCAGAGTGAGTCTGTTACCATATGTATTTACTGATTGTAATGCCAAGCTAATCCTAGTTTTTACTGTTTTGTATACGAGACAATATCAAAAATTGTCTAAATTTTGGCAAGGGAAAAACATCAAAACGAGTGTCTTTAGAACATGTATTTTAATAACTTAAAACACAAAACAAGTACATTTGTATTCATGATCTCAGAACTATTGTCTGTAATTCAAAATTCTTATATATATGGTAACCATGGCAACTTTAAAATGGAACTAACACTTCCAGTTCATTCCTGTTACCAGAGCTTAACATTTTTTAGAAGACTGTAAAGGGAGTAAGAAATAAAATTAGAGGTAATCTTTTCTGTTTTCTAATACTTCTTACGATATCCTATCACATTACAATAAAAATGATTAACAATTAAAAACCAATATCTAAGAATAATCTTTTAAAATTGATACAGTTCTTTGGTTCTGAAAATCATCTTTTTTTATTGCAGTTTGATTCATTTTAAAACTTTTATGTAATTACAAGACAAAACTAATAGTTTATTCAATGTGGGGCTAATTGACCTTCATAAATCATACAAACTTTTATTAGATAAGTGTAAGGTATTTTAGAAATAAAGTAAAATATAACCAGTAACATGAAAAACACTTCAGTAACAGGACAGAAGTTGGTAACAGGAAGGAACTTTCATTTCAAAACAATACCTTTGTTTTCAATGTATCAAAACAAAATGGCATCATAAAACACAAAAAGAACAAGAAACAAAGTAATAGTCAAACAAATGTGTCACTTTAATCATTCCATTGTGTAATGGTTTGTCCCATCAATAAGTCTGGGTGGAGGTATGATCTTATTTACTGCATCCAAAGGATACCAACAGAGGTCCTTTTTTCTAGGCCACATGTAAAGACTGCTGTTTTTATTAACCTTTTTCATGCATTGGACATACAGTTCCTTCAGGGTTCATTTAATTTGAGGATTTTTCGTTTCGTGTATCGTGCGTTTTTCGTATCATTCGTGTGAGGCGTTCGTTCATTTCGTTTACGTTTGCGTTTGGTGTGTATTGTAAACTTATACGATCCAGGATCTGTAGCTTGTACTTGTGAAGTAACTGACCACTTAAAAGTTTCATCACATATCTTTGTCCTTTTTTGTCTCTTCTCATCTGAGCTAACATTGTGTGATGAAATAATAGCGCACGACTGATGGTTTTCTTTGATTTTAGCATAATATTTCTTGTCCTTTTTCTAGGTGTGCATTCTTTGGACATCGTTGAGGATATTTTCCTTCCTTCTCTTCCTAGTACCTTTCTTAAAGAATCCACCTTTTTCTGGAGAATCTTGATGGTAAAAAAATTTCTAGCTAAATCTCTAGCATTTAGAAACCTTTGCTTTCTTAGCACTCTCTATTGTAATGTCTGTTTGTTCTTGGTGTGCTTTCTGTTCCATCTGGGCTTCTTATAGATGATCTAGTCAACCTTGATGTGCCAGGTTCTGTTGGGTGAGAAGGGGAGACAGGAGGAGTGACTAAATTTTCAAACATCTGTTTTCTCTTTCAGGTCTTGCTTTTGTTGTCTCCATCTTCTCCTCATGGTACGCTTTTGTCTCTCTGACATCTGTGCTATATTTTTTCTCTTTCCAATCGCAAGATCTTGTCTGTATTTTTCTTTTTCTTTGTCTAAATATTTGTGTCTTCTTTCCAGATCCATATCTCTTCTCTCGCCTCTGTTTTTCTGCATCACTCAATGCCATTGTGGTGCCTGTGAACAAAAAACAGACAATTAGACATTGTCGGAAGGTTTATGTGTTAACACAAGAATTATAAGTGATTTTCATTTTCACTGGCTATCCACATATTTAATTCAACAAAAGAGACATGTGAAAATTTCATACCATTTTTTGTAGATCTCTATAGGATGGAATAAAGGGCCTGATAAATAAATTGTGTGGTTCCTATTTCATTTGGTAGGTTGTGTAATAGAAACCAAACAATTGAGTTTTTAGGGCTTACAGATTGTATTTAGAAGAATAGTATTTTGGTTAAATAAGCTATTTCTTCCACATTAAAGATACTAAAAGTGATGTAGAGCACCTGCCCTTCTAAAATATATTTGAAGTTTCTAAGCACACCTCATTTCAGTTAGATGTTTACTTATCTGAATTCATAGTAGATCCAGTTTTCCTTGCTGTTACCATGTATGTTCTTTTCTGGTACTTTTTTTTAATAAATAGCTTTTTTTGTGATAATCTAAAGAAAGTAGAATAACTTACCTTTAGACTCAAAACAAGACGAGAATAAACTTCTTGAATTCTTCCTTGCTACATGTACCCTTTGCCTGTAACAAGAAAGATACAAAAATAAATTCCTTCCTGTTACCATCTTCTAGAAGATTTTTTATATATTTTCTCTGCTGTTATTTATAATTTCTTTGCTGTTACCATAAGTCAGAATTCTTTTCTTGCCTATCTAAATAATGTTTTATGGGGATTCTTTAAATATTTGATATGATAACTGAATTTAAAATAAAGTGTTTGTCAGACAAGGGGTTAACTAAGTGTTACATCAGTAAAATTCTCTTTTACATCCTTCCTGTTACTGGTTCAATTCCTTACTGTTACCAAAAAAATTCGTTTTCATTTATTTTCAAGAAATTAAGAATTACAAACAATACACTATACTCTAATATTTGTTATTTACTTCAGATTTTTTAAGAAAGAAATAATATTGTGTTTATATTTTAAACAGAATTATATTTAAATTGGAAATTTAATTAAACATTTCATTCATGTTACCAATTATGGTTTTCCTGTTACTTTTTAGCAGGTAACATGAAGGAAAGTAACAGAAAAGAATTACGCCATACTTTTTTCCATTTATTTACATTAGATGCAAGTGTATTTCCTGTAACACATGATGCTTACAAAACAGTCTAAAAAACACACTTAACAGTATCATTTCCACACAAAAATATTCTCAGAATGTATATGAAAACACTATAACAGGAGAGAACTATGAAAAGTATCCTACTACAAATTCTTACCTTGGATGGGCTCGGATATTTAAAACTGGCCGCCTACCAAACTTTTCTTGTGGTGTTATAGGATTCTGGAAATGATGCTGATCCAATGCATTATCGGTAAATAAATCTTGGTCTTTCAAGTGTTTCGAAAAGTGGAAAAAATCACGAGGTAACAGTAGAGAATTTACCCATGTGGACAAAACTTTAAAAGGCAAAATTTTAAAATATACCATAGTTATAATAAAAATTGGCTTATAAAGAGTAACTTTCTTATACAATCTTATCATATTTGTGAAAATCAGCAAGCTATAACTTGATTTGAATTTTTTATGACAGATATAATTATAAAAAAAAAAGCAGTGGACAACATGATTTTTGGGGGGTTTGAAACTTTGGACCAAGATATTTTTTTAAATATATATTTAAAGGAGCATTGTTTTGCATTTTTAATGTATTATATACTCAAGTTAAATTGTATACAGAAATTTTGCCCAAAGGATAATTAAATTAAGAAATAATTGTGGGTAAACACGCTGGACAGGAATTTAGACATTTTATGATATTGTCTCATATAATAAATATTTTATTGATTTCTATGTATTGGTTTATGTTACTAGTGTATCCGAGTGAGTGAGTGAGTGATTGTTGTTTAATGTCAACTCAGCAATTTTTCAGCTATATCATGGCGAGAACAAGTTAATTTTCAAAGAGATGACGACGAGGTCCGCTTTGTGCAAGACCAACATGCTTAGCTGGATTTTTAGTGCTAGTTCACTGAAACAAGTCCGTCCCACTCGGGACACATTATCCTAATACCGAGGCAACCATTCTATGCTCTTTCTCCTTAATGCGGCGTACTTAGCAGAGAAGCAACAAATACAAATTTTATCATCTTTCATTTGACCCAATCGGTGCTCGAACCCATGATATACAGCACTCGAGGTGTGCATACTAACTAGTACATCAGACGTGGTTCTGTACCTAAATGACATATATATTGTCTTTTGTAGTTGTATCTCGAGTAACAACTTTTGCTGAAGGCTGTGTGATGTCTATCAACAATTTACCGCTACATTCAATGATTTGAAAGTTTAGCAATCGGCAATCAATCAATTATACTGCCACTTTTGCTGAAGTCTGTGCAGCAATTTACTTTGAAAGTTTAGTAATAGGCAATCGGTCAATCATACTGCCATAGTTGCATTTCAATGAGATGATAATGAAGTCCACTTTGTATTAGAGCAAAATGCTTAGTTTAATTGTCCCCGACGCTTCGTCGAATGGGAACTATAGAAATGGGTGTCGTCCGTCCGTGTGCTTGGTTTCCAGACGATAACTTGTGAATGAAAAGTCAGATTGAAGCTAGGTGTGGTATGTAAGTGTATCTTATGAATAACTAGGTCAAGTTCGATAATGACAATTTTTCGACTATTTTTACAAGAGTTATGCCCCCTTTTATACCTCAAAATTGCTAAATAATTGGTTTCCAGATGATAACTTGGGAACAAATAGTCAGATTGAAACTAGGTTTGGTATGTAAGTGTATCTCATGAATATCTAGGTCAAGTTCGATAGCGATAATTTTTCGACAAATCTTACCAGAGTTACATCCCTTTTTATACTTCGTCCGTGTACCCCGAATTGGTTTCCAGATGACAACTTGTGAATGAAAAGTCCGATTGAAGCTAGGTGTGGCATGTAAGTGTATCTTATGAATAACTAGGTCAAGTTCGATAATGACAATTTTTTGACTATTTTTACAAGAGTTATGCCCCCTTTTATACCTCAAAATTGCTAAATATTTGGTTTCCAGATGATAACTTGGGAACAGTCAGATTGAAACTAGGTTTGGTATGTAAGTGTATCTCATGAATATCTAGGTCAAGTTCGATAGCGATCATTTTTCGACAAATCTTACCCGAGTTGCATCCCTTTTTATACTTCATCCGTGTCCCGAATTGGTTTCCAGATGACAACTTGTGAATGAAGTCAGATTGAAGCTAGGTTTGGTATGTAAGTGTATCTCATGAATATCGAGGTCAAGTTCGATAATGACGATTTTTCAACAAATCTAACCAGAGTTACTCCCCTTTCAGAATTATTTAAGTCAGGCAAGTGATACAAGCTCACCTGAACCTCTAGTTTACAGTAGTTTCAAAATTTAATCTTACCATATAACCTTGGCGTCGGGGGACCAGTGGCCAACAGCATTTTATTATTATAGTGCTAGCTCATTGAAACAACTGTCTGCAGGTAGTCATGTTACTTACTTGAAAACATTATCAAGATACCGAGCCAACCAGTGTTTGCTCTGGTTCCGCAATACTGCATGCTTATCGGAGAAGCAGCAAATTCTAATTTTAGTCTTTTGTTCGACCCCATGCTATTACACCACCAGTGGTTTCAGAGAAGATTGAAATGCAAGTTTACAGAGGAAGAAAACGAGGGAAGCAAAATGATCACTACAAGATCCTTTGCATCAGGTGAGCTTTACAGATCCAACAAACATCTAATTATAAAAAAATATATATATATAGTGATCTTTATTGCAATGTCCACCAAACTAGCCCAAAAAAAATGCCGACTACCCATAACAGGAAAGAAATTTTTACCAAAGATGAAATAAGTGGAGAGAAGAAATATCCATTTTCTCCATCTCTTAATTTAAAAGTGACTTCAATAAGCAAGCGTTCATATGGTAGTTGGATTAACAATTGCCGTTACAATCGGTGCCCATCACCACTAGTGAGTTCAAACGCAGTTCATGGGGATGTGTACTGGATACATTATATGATCGTTTGTCAGCGACTTGCGACAGGTCGGTCGTTTTCACCGGGTACCTCTAATCTAACAGTAAAACTGTCAGTCATGATAAAACTGAAATATTGTTGAAAGTGGCATTGAACACCATAAACCAAAACTCCAATAAACAAACGAATGGCAAGAACCTAGAAAATAACATCAGCAGTTCTTTGTACATCAATGAATAATCTGGCAGTCTTGGGGTTAAATGATTATATCTACAGCTAAATATCCAGTCATGGTAGCCACACTGGATGTCTATTCTTACTATGTTTAATACATTATGCATAAAATAGTTAAAAAGTCCCATAACTCCTACAAATTTCGTTGAATTAAAATGGTGGCACGGCACGGCACAGCACAGATTAACAATCCTACCCAATTTGAACAAATTCCATCATACGGTTTCAGAGGAGTTGCATTCACAAAGTGTCGCACACGGACGATACCATTACCATGTCCCTCCGCCGTGGAGCAGTGTAGGACAAAAAGAGTTTCAATAGGAAGGTCAACAATTCCAGCAATATCAACAAAATGAACAATCATCTCTCACCTCAACTCATTGAACAAGTAGAAGATAATGACATATGATGTTGGAAACCCAGACAAGCACAAATATGTGGCAGGATTAAACCCGTTATGCTTGATCACCAATACGTTAGGCGGCTGGAGATCTATGGGGTAATATTAGGATCACATCCAAGTTTAATCTCATCACATTATGCTGTCTTCCCCTATGCTACGATTTATATTCCTATCTACTTTTTCATGCTTTAAAGTTTTAGATTTTCATGAATGATTTGTGATTTTGACAGTTTAATAAGTTTACCTCCCCTCTCTTTCTGCCATTTTTGCATCCTTCCTAATGCCACAATCTAAAATCTGCTGTTTTTAGTGTGGTTCATGTAGATCTTTCGTTTTCTGTGTAGTGTTTTTGTTATATCATTGTTCTGTTTTGTTTGGCCATGGTATTGTCTGTTCTGTGATTTACCCCCTTTGTTATCTTCAAACCTTTCTTAGTTGTCCATTAAATGCTTTAAGTTTTCACAATGATTTGTGTAGTGGTTTGTTATTTTGTTAAACATTTACTACTCCATTTCAACTGTTAAAGTGACAGTGTCTACGATTTTGTCAAGATTTTTTAAATTGGAATTTTTCACCCAAACTTGAACAGATGTGAGTAAAAATTCATCTAAAACAGCCAAAAACCCTGAAAAGTGGTTTTCACGAAATATTTCGGGGAAAACGTGTTCGCAAGCAATTTGTGTGTGGGCTACTCTAATTCAAGTCAATCAAGATATCTTCGCCTCTGTATGATGAACTGAGCACACACGGAAAAGGTTTGTGGATTAAAATGTCTTCTGTTGGAAAATCTAATCGTGGAAGAAAACAGACTTTGACCGAAAATGGCAAATATTTTGAGTTTTGATTGATAAATTGTGTTCTTAAGAGGTAAATATATGTAATTTATCATTAAACATGCATGAATTATACATTTTAGTCTAAAGATAGATAATCCATGTCTTTGTTTTGATAAATCTGGGTCAATGCATTTTGTGTATTAACTGTTGTCATACTGTGTCATGAATAATTAACGAGCTTGGCCAGCAGACGATCGGAAGTAATTTGTTTAATTACAACTAAATTAAACAAATTTCTGTTTATCTGGGATGGTTATTTGGTCATTTTATTGATTTATCTATCTTATTTTCAAGTTGTTGTCAAACTTAAAAATTATGAAAAATCGTCGACTGTCACTTTAATCTCTATGTAAAGAACAAAATTTGTGGAAGTTCATGCTGTAAATAATATAAGTATTGCAGCATTGCCCTTATTATATACGCTGACTAAAGCATAAATATTAATGATTAAAATAATAAAAAAAATATTGTTTTGTGATCGGAGGCTGGCATTTTATTTTATTAGTATCAGCCTATGTCCATATATTGGCACAAGTCTATTTTTTTGCCTTTCCTTTAACAGCACGTTTAGCTGGTTTCTTGGCCTTTGGTGCAGCCTTAATCTACAAAAAAATAATAATACATCAATTTAAAAAATGCTGACTTGTGGTATGGAGATTCAGTCTAGTAAACATCTAAATACAAACAATGGTGTTGGTAAATGTTTCAACTTCCTCATAAATAAATGAGAATAGGTTACTTTGACAAGATGATGATGCCTGCTGTGTACTAGATTCATTTTGATAGTTCTAGCTCACTGAAACAATACTTTGCTGGTAAACATGCTGTTCCACTCCTACACATTATCCCAATTCCAACCCAACCTCATTCTACTTAATTCTGCAAGCTTAACGGAGAAATAACATTCCAATTATATAGTTTCAGGTTATACCAGACCTGAGCTCAAACCAATAATCTGCCGTACTCTGAGAGGGCATGCTAAGCATTACAACAGTGATGCTGGTTGATGATGAAATAAAGATCATGTTATACCATTCTATCTGTTGAATTACATTGTATTCCAACTGATTTAAATATTTGAAAGATCATGTTATACCATTCTATCTGTTGAATTACATTGTATTCTAACTGATTTAAATATTTGACAAACGATAGAACAAATTCAATTTAAACATTCTTACTCAAGATATGTTTTTTTATATTATATCTTAGAACCAGATTTCTTTTAATATCAGAAATTCAATATTTTTGTTATTTTTTCTTCTCCAACTTCATTTGCCACGCCCACCAGGAAATATAACTTCGCGCAGGATTTTTTCATGTTAGAAATTCCCGCACGCGAGTTATATTGAACGGCGACGATTTCCGGTTTAAATCGGAATGTTTATTATCAGAACTGTTGGATTACTTGAAAATTCTTGCTGTTTGTCTCATTTAGTATGTCAACTTGTACTTATTAATATTTTTTTTTATAGTTTTGATTAATTATTTTACTATTAAAATATAATATAACAAATATTCGATGTGACTGTGGTCATATACAAGAACATTTTCCCTCTAAGCCTTCAATTGCATGGATGTGTTATATTGGTCTCCGCTGTTGGCGTCGGGTAATATAACACATCCATGCAATTCAAGGTACCTCAGGAAAATATTCTTGTATATTGACCACAATCACATGGAATATTTGTATATCAGCAAACTTAAATTTGACAATTTATTTCATTGTCCATGTCCTATAAATCATTGACAATTTAACTTACACCTCTCTTTTCATCAACAATTCCTGCTTTAGCTTTCTTCCTTCTGGCTTCAATCTCTAGAGCAGCTTTTTTAGTAACTTTATAATATGGGTTCAGACGATTCATAACTCGTTGATTTTTCAAAGGATTCTTTTTCAATATTCTTCTCTTATTATCACGTCTGCAAATAAAATATGGTAAATGTTTAAATATAAAATAGAAGATTGTATACTCAAAACATACAGTTAATTTTATGCTTAAATAAAAACAAGTGTGGAAACAACATCTGTCTTGCCTGCCCATTGCAAATCATTTCGGATTTTATTGTTTTCTCTCCAGAAAACAAGTCAAAGTAGTATGTACCTGAAATTAAGTAAAGTTGACACATGGATAAATATGAGCATGTATCCTCCATCAATGTGTGGACCATATATAGTGAACCTATATTCTATGGCAATGGAGAATGAAGAAAACTGACCTAACCATGAAAAATCGACGTAAATCTTATAAAGTCAGCAGATCGTGAAAATGAGGTCAATGTCAGAGGACAAATGTTCAACTGACATAACATACCCTCCATGACCTATTCAATTATGTCCATTTGTTCACAGAAGGAAAATTACTTTAGTCTTTTTATATCATTCAAAATGGATACCCCCAAAGCATGTACCATGTCTAAGAAGACACAACTTACTTTGGTTCTCTTATTGCTGCTTGTATTTCATCACTTTTCAATAATCTTGATAAATCTGTTGTTGTCATTTTATGCATTGGTAAACTGAAAAATAAATATAGGCATATCTGTAAATGTAAAACACATATCTAAAAATTATCATATAATAAACGACTTAAAAAAAAGAAAGAAAATAAACCCCCAAAAAAAAGATCATTTCTCTACAAGGGCTGTTCCAGAATTAAATGTGTGGGAGGGCTGGGCGGCAGCTTCATTTTTTTTACATGGGTGGTTGGGTTTTTTGATAAATAAAATTTTGTTGGTGGTAGGGACATCAAAATAAAAATTTCATGCCTGGTTGGTAAATTAAAACCTACACAATTAATTTGTGTGGTTCTTCCTCAGTTTTTTAAGACAATTACTGCAGCTTTTACGCAGCCGAGACTGCTGACAACCGTGAAGAAATCTGAAACGTGTCACTTTTTTCTTCTTCGTTTTTTTGTAATTGCATTATCTCCCCTGTCACCAGAAATGGAAGTCGATTTACCTCCCCTTCATCGTGGAGTCTGTTTATACAATAAAAATACATGATAAAAGCCTTCACAGATGTAATTGACAAGGGGACATATACTATAAACCAGATAAACCAAAAACACGATTCAAAAATTGTGATTTTTAAAATTAAATTTTATGGGTGGTGGTTTTTAGGTTACAATTTTTTTTTTATTGGTGATGGGGGTCTGTCTTTCACAATTTTTTTTGGTGGGTGGTTACAATGGTTATAATGGTCATAAATTGTTCCCTTACGACAGGACCACTCCTAACTGTTTCTGTTACTTTTAACTTTTCATTAAAATACCACGAGTAAGGAATTTCCCCAACACAAGGCACTCATCAGTAGTCACACCTTTTAGAGGGGTTGTACAAGGAGAAAAAACAAGGTCCATTGTTATACCAGAGGGATCCAACATGGTTCTAAATCAAAAATGGTCTAGTTTTAATTTTCCACAAAATTAAACAGATGAACAAAGTACACTATTGGTGAGTATATAACCCAAATTGTTTTATTGCCAAGTTGGCATTAAACACCAATCAATCAATCTAACTACATTGCTTCACTTACTTGTAATCTGCTTTTTCTTTTGATGCCTTTCTCCATGTACCATATAATTTATCTAATTGTGAAAAAGCTGATTCTGTCCAAATACAAAATCTACCAACATGGCCACCAGGGGCAATTTTTAAAAGATTTAATGCTGCAACATTTATTAATGTTATTCCTGAAAAGTAAAACAATGTAATTTATCAAAGAATATATCACCATTCATAAAGGACTAGCATATCTACCATGCCTTTAAAATATCTCATCATAATATTAATAATTATACAAGGTGAGATTAGTAACACTGACGAAAGCTGTCAATCTGACTTTTCTGTTATGAAACCAGGGGTGTGGAAATACTGAAATGTTCTACTTGTCCCCGGGCAAATCATCTGAAAAAAGTTACTTGTCCGGACAAAATCCTACTTGTCCTGTTTTTTTTACAAACATTTGATACTTATAAACACAGTTGCTAAATTGAACTTGTTTATATTGTCTATTACATCATTGCTTAAAATTTGAAATATAGTTTTAATAAAGTTAACACAAACATCCCTGCCTAAGTGA
>MJUT01010587.1:429050-440103 GCA_002080005.1 Gigantidas platifrons | reverse complement strand
CTCACACTACCCTTTGGGTCAGGGGAGCTAAAAAGCATAAATTAATGGTCAGTTAAGCCTGTATAATATCAGTGTTATATCAGAAACACGGACCAAAGGCTAATCATCATACCATAACATTGTATAATTCAACACAAGTACATCTGTAGAGATAATTGTTGATCACTTTCCACACTTTAGCATTCTTAAGTCATATTTCCGAAAACAACAAAAAACAAATTGGTCAAAGAATCAACCTTTCCCTTAACTTGTATATATATCAATCTTAGAAATCATACAAATCTATATTATCTATTGGGAGTTCAACAATATTCAGTCTGTTTTAGCTTGCACTTTCAGACCATTTATCAAACAAGAGGCTTACCTGAGCCTGAATAGCTCATCTGGTTATTTATAGGACGATGGTTGCAAAGTGACGACAATAGCTCACATTACCCTTTGGGTCAGGGGAGCTAAAAAGCATAAATTCAGCTGTGGTCAGTTAAGCCTGTATAATATCACTGTTAAGTCAGAAACACGGACCAAAGGCTAATCATCATACCACTATTAAATTTCACATTTAATAAGTTAAGCTTGTGCTTCAGATTATGAATATTCAATCCAGAGTAATTTAATGTAAAAACATCATAGTACTTGAAAATTAGCAGTATCTAATTTAACAGCCATTTTGATTTATGATTAATTAGATTAACCGATAACATGAGGTCACTATTCACAATCAAACCCTGTACATTCACAAATACAGTGAAACCCTGCATCTAAACTGAATCTCATTGGCCATGGGACCAACTTTTGTGATCGGAATAGACAGGATTCTAGTTTATTCAAAGTTAGGGCAACAGTTTTCACTAGTAATTTCATTACAACAACTGAAAGATCAAAGTTTATCAGTTTTTAACCTCCAACTATTACAATAAAATATTGATACAAAAGTCTCCCATAATATACAAGATCCTACAGCAGAACCATCCCTGTTCGGATTTCTAAAAATACACCATTAGCAGACCAAACACAAAAAGATTGTTTGGAAGACTTTAACATCTTATGAAAATGACCTTTCAGGACATTAAGCATGAAAAATTCTCTGATGAAAATTAACATGCACGTGTAAGGTATGGTCAAGTCACGGTCAGTTCAAGCCTGTATAATATCAGTGTAACGTCAGAAACACGGACCAAAGGCTAATCATCATACCATTACTTTATATAACTCAACACAAGTCCTATCACCACTGATGTGAGTTCGAATCTCAATCAGGGCGAGGCCGAGGTGTACAACAGTATGTGATAAGTTTATCATTGACTTAACGACAGGTCGATGGTTTTCCAAGGGTCCTTCGGTTTCCTCCATCAATAAAACTGAAATATTGTTGAAAGTGGCATTAAACACCATCAAACAAACAAAAACAACTTCTATAGAGAATATTAAATGTACATCAAACACATGTATTCTATAAAAGTCTTGTTAAATATCAACAGCAGTGTAAGATATCAGCCATTGATCATCTATTTACAATCCAAAAAATAATAAATCATGATAAAACCATTGGTTATTGAAAGCATAATAACTGTAAAATTAATATTCATCAGTTATTTAATTCATATTCTGTTCTCAGTAATAATTGCAATTAAACACAAGCAAGAAATAATACTGACTAAATGGGTACAAGACCACACCGATTCTATATTGCTTGGGAAAGATTTCACATTTTTGTTGTAGACAAATCGATTGTCACCTGTTAATATCAATCACCACTAAAGTTGGGAGTCCTGTACCCACTCAGGCCGAGTGTATTCGATACAACATTATGTGATAAAGTTTGTCAGTGACTTGTGGCAAGTCAGTGGTTTACTCCGGTTTCCTCCACCCATAAAACTGACTGCCACAATATAACTGAAATTTTGTTGAAAGTGGTGTTAAACTTCATAAACCCCATCCCCAAAATCGATCAACTTTCAATTACAATCAATCGTCAACCCAACAATACTCAGCAGTTTTACAATTTGTAGCAAGGAAGCTTAAATTCTGCAATCACATCTGAAAGTTGACAAAGATAAAGCTTACCAGGTATATTTCTAAAAGCTCTGGTAATGCCATTGTCTTTATTATAAATTATTAAAGGTCCTCTTCTCATTATTCTTCTTCTGTTTCTCATTTTACCTTTGCCAGCTCTGAATCTTTTGGAACTGATGACCTTCAAAAAAAAAGTGTTGCATCATTATACAAAATCCATCAAAAATCAGACAAATCTATCTAAATTTACAGTCAGATGAGTAAAGATGTTTTGATTTTGAAGGAAAATCAAAGAAAAGAATCAAATATTACCAACATTAACTTCATTAATTTATGAGGCCTATGCCAGTTAGTCTCATCTTTATGGCACCTTACCTTCAGTATCCACGTTTTACCACAGGGACATGTAAAATAACACTGATTTCAGAGGAGTAAACGTGGTAAAGGATAAAAGATTCCAATAGACAGAGAAAAGACTTCCTGTGACCCTGATTATTCGTGCAAAGCTTAGTGTTTAATTCTCAGAAATTATTTTTTTAATTTATTTTCACATTTAAACATATTTTAAAGTTTATCCCATTAAAATTAAACCTAAATTATGAATGTCCCCCTCATGTCTCGGAATAGCTAAAACAAATTTGTTGGCATACCTCAGACAGGATTTTTATATGAGAAATTCAATGAGAAAACAACACAAATCAAACTTAAAAAGCTATCATTTCAGGGTTTGGCCCCTTTGACCCCTTTTTTCTGGCTAAGTAATCATAAGAGTCAAATATGTTAGAAAAAAATATACCAGAAACTTCATCAGGAATTTTACTATTAAAATATTTCTACCTTTTGAATATCATTCCAGGCTTTTACTTTTTTCAATAGTATAACAGCCTCCTTTGTCTTCTTGAATTCTTCAATTTTGTCACTGACAACCAATGGGACCTCAGCGATTTCTTCAATTTTGTGTCCTACACAAAAAGATATATACATGTTAGTGTTTAAATCAAACTATAGAGTAAATTAAATATCTGTCACAACATGTTATTTTTCACCAAGATATAATATAAATGTATTTAAGAAAACAATCATAAAATAAAAACTTGTCAATTTTTTTGGCCAAGAAACATGACTTAAATAACAAAAGGGATAATTTCTAAAATCATTGCCAATATATAAATAATAGACCTTTTGCACATTCCCCGATTTGATTTGAAAATTATGTTTTTATAACTCTTTTTTTTTTTTTTAGCATATTTTCACCCTACAACCAGCAAAATTGTACCTGGTCTAGCAAAAACCAATTTTAGAACAGCAAATGAGTATAAATTTTTCAAAATTTGCAGATACTTAAAACTAGAACCTTGCAAAAAATCAGGACAATTTCATTAAAAAAAAAAAAAAATCACAAATTTTAACAACATTAAACAGATTATATACATTAATATATCATTGATGTTTACACGACAGGGTTCGACATTTAACGGTTGTCCGATTGCCCGGGGCAAGTGAAATGCGTCTTCGTGTGAAAATGCCACCCAACTTGTCCAATCAGGCAAGTGAAAATGATTCTGTGATATTTTCGGGTCGTTATATTTCATTACTGATAAATAAAATAAACACCGGCCGTGTGTCTTCTATGGAGATTTTTGTTATCGTAAACAATTAGTCATTTTTAAAATTCGCGGAGATGAAGCGTAGCCATGCTTTTCCAATGTTTTTTTTCCCCACCTCTCAAGGTCATTGATCTAGATCCCCACAGCGCTTAAGATATCGGTAAAATGACCATGATCTAAAACGTGTATGTGACGTACAGTGTGTATAAATTGGCCACCGGTGGTGTGCCCAGTGGAACCATTCTGGCTGTTCATTTACAGAAATGTTCGCATTTATCAAACGAAACAAGAGTGATGCAAAATGTTTAACCTTCATGATATATTTTCTGACCTTCATGGGAAAAGACAACAAAACCCTGATTTGCAATATCTCTTGAGCTAAAAATCAACAACAAAAAAACCCTGCCTGCCGGCCCTTAAAAATTGTCATATGTTAGGAGAAACCTAAAATCATTTTTATTTGGCCTAAGGAACATTTATACTTAAATTTTCTAACAAAAATAGCCAAATGATGCACTAACACTATGCCCACATCATAAGGTGTAAATAATGAATATGAGGGGTTATTCTACTCTATCAACGGTCATTGTAGATTGCATAGTTCTGCACTAGATGCATATATGGCACTTAAGAATTCGGGCTAGTAGTTTACAGTTTCGGGCAAGTAAAATCAATATGGCACTTGCCCGAATGGACAAGTTGGTTAAAAAGTTAATGTCAAACCCTGCACGAAGGAGAACCCTTTTACACACCTCAAAGGGAAATAACTCCTGTTAAACATAATTTTAAAATTGAAATTCAAAATGTGTAAATGGTCTATTCTACAAAGACTTTCATGTGATACCTTTTGACATAACAAGAGCAGGGATGCCTGTAGCAGCAATGGCTGAGCAGATGGCGTATCTCTTCTGGTTGACATTTATTCTTCTGTGCCATCTTCTCCATGTTTTTGTTGGGGCAAACATGCGACCTCCACGACACATGTTACCGAAGGCTCCCTGACCAGATCTGTGGGTACCACCTCCTCTGACCCTAGGGATACGTGCCACAGCTCTACCAGTACCCCATGATTCTGCTGAAGTCTGATGACCTGTAATAAAATCATTATTGTTTAATTGTCAAAAAATATATTTATATATGTTGTGTTCTGGCAGTGATCAAGACAATTCAGAATAAAAAAAAAAATATTACCCATGGACAATAGTTTTACTTCAATTTATCCAAGGAAATAGCTCATCCCATTTGCAAACACATTAAAATATATATACAATGATTCTTTGTGTCAAATATTCATGCTTTTTCTTTGGTGGCTCTACAAAATTATTTTTTAAAAAGATTATGATTTGCAGCCTTTGCTCAACTTTCAATTCCTTGGGTGTGGACCTCAATAAACCCCTGGTCTTCATTTGTACAAGCTTAAATCTCTCTATATCAATACTGTGTCATGTCAAACACAATTGCATTTCCATTGCTGTTCTTTTTTTAAACAATTTGGAGTACGTGTTCAACTAATGTGATGAAAATGAAAGAATTTTAATATTCCCCATCTTCAAAACTTCAAAACAAACACATCTACTTTCAACAATTGCTGTTGTGATTTTTTATTTTATTTTCCCCCATTGCAGTTTAAAACAAGATGTTGCACGCTACGTCGTGCTAAGAATACCCTCACTCGTTCATTTGTAAATCGCACTGTAAACAGGAAGTAGATGTGCGGTAAACCTGGAAAGGGGAGACACGGTACAAGTCACCATGCCAAAGCCATATATCAAATATAAAATCATTTCTTCCAGTAGAAGCTGAGATAAGTTACGAAAGTTTTCATTACGGCAAACATGAAAAATTCAAAGTCGCACTGAAACAGGAAGTAGATGTGCGGTAAACCTGGAAAGGGGAGACAAGGTACAAGTCACCATGCCAAAGCCATATATCAAATATAAAATCATTTCTTTCAGTAGAAGCCGAGATATCTGTTACGAAAGTGTGAACGGACGGACGGACAAGGTGATTGCAATATAGCCCCCTCTCTACGAGTGAAGGTATAATTTTGTACTCCCAATGCTCAAGTTTCTGTAGACTCTATGTCTCATTTCTCCATGCTTACTATATATCACAACATAGGATACAATTGGACTTTCACAACAGACTCTTACTTAGGACTTTTCTTCATTTGTACAAACGTGACTCTTTAGATCATGTTTTATGGCAAACATTGTTGTATTATTACAAATCATGGAAATCATCAACTAGGAAAAATGTGGAAATAGTTCATATCAAATTACCTGCTTTCTCACTGACAGCATATGGTTGTCTGGAGTTGAACCTCATTTGGGCATGGACGAAGTTGACAATGTCTGGTCTGATTGGTGCCCTGAATACGGCAGGGAGTGTGACATTTGATCCGGACACATCCCCTTTGTCACTGTAAACGGAAATAAGTGGTCTTGCGGCAGCAGCCTGAAATAATAAATTTTAATTTGTAATCAGTAAAACGAACTCAACAATGTATCGTACATAATTCAATTTTATATTTCTTTTTTTTCCATGCAATAATCAAGAAATATGAACTTCGTACGTCCTTTCTGGAGTCTAATGGAGAGGAATAATTTTTTAGGGTAAAACAATACATTACTAATTTACATTAATGTTAAAATCAGAATCTTGGATACTTATTGGACAGTCAAACAGTACAAGTACATCTGAATGCTGTATGCTAAAAAGTACCAAAGTACAAAAGCTCTACCTTACACCAAGTCAGGCAAGTGGTTTATTAATTATGGATATTTAATTGTGCCAGATATCAATCTGTTCATAAAGACAACTGAACTGTTCAAGAGGCAAGCATTCATACAGCTTTGTTATAGCCAAAAAAAAAACAACTGCATAGAATCAAATAACAACATCGGTTTTAGGATAAAAATGCTTAGGAATAGAAGTCTTTGTGTTTTTGCATTGTTCTCCTTTACATGCATTATAGTAAGGGCATTCAATAAGATTGTATTGAACAGGCTGAATTTAAATTTGAAGCGGCTATATGATAAAAGGTGGGGGAATTTTTTCTCACTTACATTCAAAATGGTGAATTCTGAGGCATTTTAAGGTAGTTTACAAGTGCATGAAAAAGAAGGTTTCATAGAAATAATTTATTTTTTTATTTTTAGCAAGCAATTTAAGACCACTTCAAGATGACCATGGAACTTTTATTTTCTGGCGAGAATGGAGTAGAAAAGTTCGTTTTTGTTCGATTGTTCCCGACATCATTCAGTGGGAAAGCGTGTTTCCCCTTCATCCAGTCCACTGGAAAGCAACAGCTAGCAGTTGTGAAAGGGTCTAGATATCCCAATTAGTAAAATATGTAAAATAATAATAAAAGCATTAAATGGCGCTTCAAACTTTTCCATTTGCGTATCTCATGAGCAGGGATCTACACTAACAGTCGCCCAAGGCGACTTAAAATTGTATTGGGCGAGTGAAAACTCGATTACTTCTCGCCCAGGTGACGACTGAAAATTTTGGGAGCGATGTCAAGAATTATTAATTCCCGCACCGGTTTTTAGACGTACCAAAATTGCGACTGGTTTCCTATTTTTATTTTACATATTTTGGTAATGGTATATCGAAATCAGCGGTGTCAGTAGAATTATCCCTTAGAAATGATTGTCGGTTTCCCCAAGTCAATTTTTTGCCGCCGGGTCGTTATCTTTTATTACTATTACTTATAAATACAATAAAATAAAATGAACACACCGGACCTCTATTTTCTAACTCTAAGATAGCCAAAGCGCTTAGGATATCGGTAAAATGATCATGATTTAAAACCTGTACGTGACGTACATTATGGATAAAATGGCCACCGGTGATGTGCCCAGTGGAACCGTTCTGACTATTTACAGAAATATGCGCATTTATCAACGAAATATGAGTGATGCAATTTTATTGGCTTAGCAAAAGCCTTTATGATTTATTTTGTGACCTTCACGGGAAAGATACCAAAACACTGATTTGACAGAAACAAGAGAAAAAAATTTTTTAACACAACACACTCCTTTATACCATTATAGGACCAAAAGTGAGACCAGGTGTACCATTGGTGGTAAGCATATTCTACATCCCATTAGACACATGTTTGTTCATTTTGAATTTGTGGTTTAACATCTCTTGAAGAAAAAAAACCCTGCATGCAAGCCTGTCCTTAAAATTTTCCTATGGTAGGGGAAAACAACAATAAATTTTACATGGCCAAATGACAATGCATAATTGTTTGTTGGCAATATATTTCAACTATTTCAGAGCCTATGGCTAAGCAAACCACAACTGAAAATTAAAAAAATGAAAGTCATATTTCTAATTCTTTCAGATTTTGTTTTAATCATATTCATAAATACAGTACAGTATAAGATTAAAATTGGTGATTAACTTTAAAATACATATAACATATATCCGCAACAGAATACCGAAGGAACATGTTAAAGGAATTATTTAAAAAAACAACAGAATCCAAAAACAAGTCAAAATGGAGATATTGTTAAAATATCTGATTTACCATATCTGTAATCTACCTGAAAAAAAGCTGGGTGCCTAAATTATTTGTTGGGCTCCTTGAAAATGAAAGTTAGGAAACCAGGTGGCGACGATGGTTCAAAAGTTAGTGTATATCCCTGATGAGTTATCCATAGATAACATAATTATCTTTTCGATGTGTCTAGATTTTTCAATTGAAATATCTCTCATTTAAACGTTTAATCAAACATCAAATGATAACAAGTTAAGCGTAGAATGGACACCGATCAATGATAAATTTGCTTCATTCCCCTAGTATTAGATAACCCCTGACAAATGCATTGCTATCGATCCTGAAATGCATTGTTTTTTGTATAATTGTGGATTTAAAAAATCTTTAAGATGAAAAAGTGAATAAATATTGTATATTTCTTTTATTTTATGAACAAATATTTTAGTTTCTAACGCCGAACCAGCAATTTCACTCGTTTGAAGCGGCGACATATCGCCGGGTGCCTGCCCTTATTGAAATCCCTGATAGTAAAAAAATGCAGAAAGTAAAATAAATTACCAGAACTTTTTATTGACAACACTTCAGATTCAAGTGCTATCAATTTAATTTAAAATGTCAAGATGTTGGTAAAATACGTGTATCTTCAATTTTTTTTTTATGATGATTTTACATCACTCCCNCCCCCCCCCCCCCCCCCCCCCCAAACAGGATCATATTGATCTCAATTTAAATACAAGATTTGATAGGCTCAACACCAATTGGTTGGTTGAATTTATGAGCCCTTACATGACTCTATACAGGATGCCTTTAGATGTTGTGGTATCGCTGAATAAATTAAAAAGATAAAACAAACGAATTCGTGACAACTCGGACCAATATTTAGGGTAAAATCAGACCACTTTTTTAGGTCAGCTATAACCACTTTTTAAAGACAACTCGGATCACTGTTTAAAGACAAATCAGACCACTTTTTTAGGACAACTCGGACCAATTTTAATGGCAATTCATCCCATACCACTTAATGCCAATTGATACTCTCACAGGCAAAAATTGACAATTTCCTTAAAGAATTGTTTATCTGAAACAGGAAAAGCACATAAAGGAAACCTACAGTTCTATCTTCTCATTACCAATCATAGACTTGAGCAGTGGTCCGGTGGCCCACAGCCAGTGAAAATTGATTCGGAGCAGTGATTTTTGCCAAATTTTTTCAATAGAATCTATATAGACATTCTAATTTTGAAGTTTTCTGGCCAGTAAATTCGAAAGTCTAATTTCGAAGACTGCATTACTCTGATGTACTCTTAACCAAAAAGACTGCCGACACAGATGAAGATGATCTCCGAGTTGTCTTTACAGAGTGGTCAGATCTGACCTAAAAAGTGGTCTGATTTTAGCATGAGGCGAAACGGTAGATAACTCTTGTTGATAAATATAGTTCCTAAAAATGGCAGTACAGTACCTCTCTTTTACGAAGTTTTGTGAACTTATTTCTAATTGGTCACTTAATTTCATTTGTCCAATGAAAAGATCGGTAACAAAACCTTATACACCTTATCAATTTTTCTAGAATATTGGAAAGACCACGTTTTTATAGTTGCTTCAAATATTCAAATGGTTGGTAAATTTTTATATTGAAGAGTGCATCAACCATATTTTAACATAATATTGCCTTTTTATCATATTTTAAGATGCAAACAGGTATAACTGTATACACTTCCGTGAAAATATAAAAAAAATAGCCAGTTTTCGGAGAGGGGCACGAGTCAACAGAGTTATTTCCCCTTTCCCGATATTTAGTTTTCAATGTGAAGGCAATAATAGACTAAATAGTCCGAGTAGAATCAAAACGGACAAAATGAACAACACGTAATTAACAATCGGATGGTATTTAAACAACATATACAACAATTTAAAGGTACTAATGATGTTCTTCAACAAGTAAATCTCAAGTTTTAACATTTGCAAATGTTCTATCATGCGATACGGCATGTGTCGGTCACAAAAAAAAGACAAGTTAGGCCATACAAAGTTAATTTCTTGGTTCTCAGGCCCCCCCCCGCATGTGGAAATTTGTTGCCGCATTGCCGATTTTTTGGCAAAAATAGTAAAAAAAAATAAAAATTAATGCGGTAGCGCTGTCCATACGGAAAAAACAACCGCATCCGTTTTTCTCTTATATCGCGTGTTCGGTGAAACGCTTTAAAACGCATCATGCTTAAACGAGATTTAAAGCATCGTTATGACAATGTATAAATAAAAAACGTGTTTCCGTTTGACATTTAGACAAAATGTCAATAGTTTGTGCAAATTAGGCACAAATGTTTGCCAGTTTTACCAGGAAACATAATAGGGGGCTTCTCCGAAGCTTGTACCTTATTGGAATTGCTTACGGAGATAAAAAAAAATGGTACGTTGGGACCAGCGGATTGGACGTTTCCATAAAAATTAACCACTTGTGATGTTTCTGCCACCATCGGAAGAAATAAAATTGAAATTTTCAATAAAGTAATGAAAAGATTTATACATTGCCATATTTTTCACACAAAAAAAGAAGAAAAAATGCCTCCCTCATCACTTTTTACAGCAGTAAAAGGATAAAAAAAAATGCTGCCCTCCCTCATCAATTTTGACAAAAAAGGGCCTGAGAACCAAGTAATTAACTTTGCATGGCCTTAATGTTGTTGTTTTTCTGACACGATCTAGTCAATTATATCATGACCTGCTGCCTGTCAATGTAATTTAAAAATCTTGCACCCCCCCCAAAAAATATGTATATACTCATAATACTGGATTTTTTTGTGCTTAAATTCAATGGACGTATGTGAAATATGACTTAAAAAGTAGAAATTTCATTGATTATAGGGGTGTTACAGTGTGGGAAACCATTTTTTTCAAACACTCGCCAAAATGGCGAGTG
>MJUT01010587.1:408511-426753 GCA_002080005.1 Gigantidas platifrons | reverse complement strand
TTTGTTTTACCGTTCCTAATTATAGGGGTGTTAGATGTTAAAAAACTTGTTCACTTTCAACCCTTATATGTTTTTCATGTTTCTATAGATAGGAAACAGTTGGATAATAAAAATTTGGCCTTTGAAGGATCAGGAACCATATTTTGACCCACAAAAATATATGGGAAGAAAATGCACCTATTTTAATTGTTTAAAAAATTCATTAAAAATCAATGCTTTGAGCTAGAATGAAAATCGGAGTTGATTTGTACTTCTAAGAATCCACATAAAAGGAAAAAACAAGCAAGTTTTATTTATTACCATGTTTACAAAATGGCTGCCTCATGCTACTGATTTTATGCTAAATATTGGTCAGAGTTGTCTTTAAAAAGTGGTCAGAATTGTCTTCAAAAATTGGTCAGAGTTGTCTTTACAAAGTGGTCAGAACTGACCTAAAAAGTGGTCCGATTTTACATTAAATTATTGGTCCGAGTTGTCCTGGAAAAGTGGTCAGTTGTCTTCAAAAAGTGGACCTAGTTGTCTCTAGACTAGTGGTCAGAGCTGACCTAAAAGGTGGTCTGACTTTACACTAAATATTGGTCGGAGTTGTCCTGGAAAAGTGGTCCGAGTTGTCCATAATTGGCATAAAGGTGGTCCGTCTTGTCCCGTTTCCAAACAAACATATTTGTAATTAGATTGTGGTGTCGTTGATGTTGTCATTTCCAATTACATGACAACAAATAATCAGTGCAAATAATATTGTTTACCTAACATACTTTATTGGGATATATATATGAGGTGTTTTGGTTGAAAAAAAAACAACCCCCAGATGGTCTCGATTAGACGAGAATACAACCCCCCACTCCTTTTTTTTTCTTACTCGGACATTTTTAGTTTATTAAAATTACTTATAAAATCTTGCGAGGAGACTTCCAATTTCAATCATAGAATTTCAAATTGCATTACTTAGTGCTATAAAAAATGGATAGGGTATTTCATAACTGTCAAAGTCGTACCATGCTGGCTATAATTTCTGAGAGCGGAAAAACGTGGTCTCTCTTGCCGGATAATCACGCGTGAAAAGGATGCGCATGAATATTACCGATACTACTTTCAATAAGGATAAATACCATCTAAAGTATCTAAATAACAGTATACAACGGGTATTAAGTTTCGAATAAGTAGACATATCTGAAAACAAAATAATTGTCATGTTATTCGGTTTATATATTTATCTTTTTTCACTCATTATTTAAACAATATTTGTTTTCACGGTTCCCAACAAGATTGAAATTAACAAATTACGAGAAAAGGTCAGTTTTAAATGTATTTGGTACTTATAAAAGGGAAACACATGCATTGTGCAAGTTTTATTTCTTCCATTTCTACTCCTACTGTACGTGGCTGACTGCAACTAATTGAAGATTCCGCCAATACCTTAAGTACTGCGCTTAAGAAATTTAGAAAGGAAATTAAATAAATGTGTATTTATTTTTACTTTTAACCATATATGTATATGTCCGTGCTGAACTAATGGTTGGATGAAACAACTCATTTGCCCATGGTGACTCAACAGAGTCACTATTCAGTATTCAGTCTTGCATAGTCTTACATAGTCCTCTTCTGAACGATTACTTAAGCCATTGTATTCATTTCTAGTTGTGAGTGTTGACTTTGGTTTGTTCCGGTTCCAATGTCAGATTTAAAGCTGCATTTGACATCCGTTTCGTTCCGAAGTTTATGGAGGCGGCTTTCAAAGGTTTGGAAGGTTGGAGTGTTTACGACTCTGGTAGATTTTTCTAAGCTGTTGTTATATACGTTTTTTGTATCTCTCTATCTATCATATAGTCTCGTTTGTGAATACAGTAGTGAAGAAGTGTGATCATGTTTAACTGGTTTTTTCATTATCGTTGCTGGTTACAGCTAGTTTCTTCACCGTTATTGATGTCCGTCACTAAATGTCCTGGTTTTCATCTTAGATTGAGTATGCTGCCAGAATTTATTTGAGATGTCTTTTACATGTTTTGCAATGTCCTTTTCTTTCACTTTTTAGTGCTTTCCCAGCCAAGCTTCTGACTTTATTTTTTAGATCTGCAATATTCCTGATAAGCTTTCTCACTTTTGGTGTCCATGTACCTTGTCCAGCATCTGTGTTTTTTCTTTACGACACTCAGAGTATCTAAATATAATTCTACTGTATGCATGGTGGGTTTTCTGGTATTGGCAATCTTCTTGTGTAGGACATGTTTGTTTTCATTAAAACTATAATTAATTTTCGTCTGCTGAAATTGATTAATTCATTATCGACACAAGTGTAGATACATACAAACAAATAAGTGGAGGCTCTATGCGGGAGAACGAACTGTTTATTATGTTATTGGTTTCATGTATTGCTCGAGTGATTAAAAGGGCGATATTAATGGATGATACACCTTTGGTGAATCCTTTCTGTAATTTATTTTAATATTTGTTTAGGGTGTCTTCAATTCTGGATCTAATACAGAGTTCTAGAACTTTACATATAATAGATATGACTGTTATGCCTCTATAATTTGATGGTATAGCCGGATATTTATCATTTTTGTGAACTGGAGTCAGTAGACCTTTTTTTGATAATATCAAGAACATGTCTTGTATAGAATATGTTGTTAATTAGTGCTGTCAAATAATCAACAGTTGTATCACCTCCATATAACAAGTGTTCTGCCGTTAATTTGTCCACATCGCCAGATTTTCTTCTTTTCAAAGTTATAGTAATAGAGTATAAATATAATTAAGTGAAATTTTAATGGTTAAGAAGGGGCAGAGCGAGCGAAGCGACCCCCAATTAACCAATAAAATTTCACTTAATATAATCTAACTGACTTAGAATGTAACCTACTTTTTCATTGGTTCAATGTTCCAGACATTTCGTACGTCACACCCTAGACGTCTGCTGGAAAATGCGCGGTACGGATTTTACCACGGCATGAATATGTTTAATACACGTATTTAAGGGAACAAAATAAATTTAGTGAAATTCAACTTTGTGGGAAAAGCGGGGTCAACAGGGAAAAGGGGGGTCCAGACGTCGAGTGCCTGTGAATGGAGGACGTGTTGAATGACGAAAGCGAAAATATATCTTTGTCTCAACTACTTGACATCCCCACACAACAGCTCATACTTGAAGAGGTTCAACACAATAACCGGTTTTCAGCGCCTGTGTCGTACGGTGAGTTCACAGGCACTTGTTTCTGGTAAAAAATATATTTTTCTAGATACTAATTTCTGGTAAAAAAAAAATATACCTAGATACTAATTATTAGTATCTAGGTATATTTTTTTTACCATTATGTCAATTATTAGTATCTAGGTATATTTTTCTACCATTAGTATCTAGGTATATTGTTTTACCAGAAACAAGTGCCTGTGGGTGAGTTACAAAATAAAAAAAAATGTGATCGTAAAAGGTGATAAAAAATGAACATGGAAATTTAAATTTTCTTAATGGATTTGTTCATTATTATTTTTTTCATGTTTAATGGCTTGGTAAAACTCATTGAATATTGTTTTGACCACCAGATATTTGTAATATTAAAGTTGTCTCGAAAGTACACAATGTTTATTTTTTTAGCAGCACTGAGCAGTTGTCAATCAAAGCAGTCACCTGAAGTCTATTTCAGCTGCGTCACTTTGAAAAACTTAATGATTAGTGTGGCACTTAATGGGTCACTTCTCGAAATCTGATTGGTGGAAAAAGTAGGTTATATTCTAAGATGAAATAATTTTTGCCATTTCTACAGATGTGACTGGTTGGATATAAACTTCATCATTTTCACAAATATTGACTATTGTTTCAACATCTACATTCACTAACTTAAACATTCTGTTATAGTGACAACCGGAACCTTTTAACTGTAATGGAAGCGGAGGTTTGGCGCCGTAAAATCCGATTCAACCCACCATTTCTTTGGAAATGCCTGTACCAAGTCAGGGCCATTGCGGTTTTCCCAGTTTTCCGGTTGTTGACTGATTTTGTCTGTTTGTTGATTTATGAGTCAAGAAAAAAAAGTTTGCCTTTCCCTTTGGAAGATTGCTCGGTGTTCGGTAATTTTGGTATTACCCTTATTTATCATGGTCTTCGCTAAAAGTTGGATGGTTACTTTGTTTGGCTAGTTTTGCAAAATGGTCCTTGAAAGCCACATTTATGTGTTCCGGTGTAGAGACCTCCTTATCGTTTGACCGAAGTACCTGAGTGATTTGGTAAGATGTGGATCGCTGGTTTTTTATAAGTCGAACAAAAAAGTTGTTGTCCCTATCTGATGCTCTCATGATCTCTTGATGCAGCTCAATTCTTTCATCCGTGATTTGTTGTATTTAAACTGATCTTGCAGCCCTTCTAGCATCATTACGTTTTATATTGTAGATGTTGTTTTTTTTTAAAGTGGTGAACCCACTTTTATAGAAGGCTCTTTTTTTGTTTAAATCAGTGACAGTTTTAGCTAATTTTGGTGACCAGCTTATCTTTTTCTTACGTCTGAATTTTGATTTTCTATGAACTGGGCATTTTTCAGTTGCTCTGTTGAGACCTGTAATGAATCGGTTAGCTGCTTGTTCAATTCCGTATGGTGTTCTCATATTTAAATATTTGTGATCTTCAAGTTCTTCCGTGACAGTTTGTTTGTAGTTCTCTTTGTCAACTTTTTCGCATTTAATTTTTGACAAAACATTGCTCTTTTGACATTGTGGGTATATTGTTAGTGTAGTATAGAGGTCTGCTATTACTGGAAAATGGTCTGATGTATATATTTCCTTCCTTTAGAATTTGTACATGTAGTAAATCTTCAGGTCTACTGTTGTTTTCTAGTTCCTTTAGTAATATGTAATCAATCTGAGATATCATATTACGTTAATCATGGTAAGTATGCCGTAGTCGGATAGTCATGTGGTAGCTTCAATTGCATTTCTTGGCAAAAGTTTTCGAAAAGATCGTCTTGGGTATCCTTATATTGTCTAATGAAGGAGGCATTGAAATCGCCTGCAATTATTATGGTGTGGGTACTTTGATATTTAAACATCATTTATCGTAACGTGTCCAGAGTTGCTCTATAAGTTGTGGCCTTGATCTGAGCCCCTTGGTGGTAGGTAAACATCTATGAGGCATATTGGATCAGCTGTTGTTGAGATCTCTGGCCTGAATTCTATTGTCTCCATCAGGAAGTTGGGAGAACTAAAATGACATAGATTTTCTGTACAGTTTTGAGACTCCTCCATGTCCTCTAGGTCTACAAAGTGGAGACAATTGATCCTCGTAATCAACCTGTCTGGTAAATGTTAAGAAATCAGGATGGTATTGTTTTAGTAATTCCTTCTCGAAGTTAAACAGCCAGTGTCCTTGTAATAGAATTATATAGCATACTTGTCAAACAGTTAATTAAAATAATTTCCATTAGAATGAAAACCTTTAACACTAAAGGAGACTATTCGCAATGGGCTTGAATTTCTTAAATTTACATCATTCTTGGTATTGATGGAGCTAGATCTGGATCTAGTATCAAGGTTTGTCCTTTGTCTAAAAAAGGACTACCCTTTTTGTTTGCTGTTTCTATGCTTCATCTATTACTGACTGTACTTGGTGATGGTAGGTTCCGTCATTTTTTTTTTGTAGTTGTTTTCTCGGTTTGATTACACTAGCCTCACCCATTTAGATTGTAAAATGCCATGATATCCGAATAAGAGAATATTTTTGTTTTCAAAATATTTATTAGTAGTATCGTTTGAGTCATTGTTAAACAGTACCTTTTGGGTACTTGGTTTTATTGTCTGTTGTAAAATATAGTTCATATAATACATTAGATAAGTGTTATCTTAGCATTAAAACCGCTTTATTTTGAACGGATATTTTAGTTTTCCAATAAAAATAGAAGCATATTTATCAATAATTTCATTAATTTAAAGAAGAACTGTTTTGGATAAATCACCACCGGAAACTATTACACAACTAGAAAGGGGAAATAATTTAATTATTAAAAAACATAAACACAAAATTCAACTTGCAAAATGTTACACGAAGTGTTGTTTGCTCTTGCTGGTCATTCTGGTGGCGTATTCATCGACAAAGGCGATGGGATACAAGTATTATTTTATGACATTATACACATTAAAACAACAGTGCCATTTGACCGTTGGCCTTGTACTTGGTATATTGGCATTGTCAAGATGAACATAAACTTTTAAAATTAAAAGCATGGAAGGTTGCAAAAAGTACACAATTCCATACGTTATTGTAAATACAAATGTAATCATTAAGTGAATTGAATAGTTAAGTGAGGAGTGCCCCACCAGTATCTTAGAACAAGAACTCATTAATCACGAGTTCATCAAATCTCTTGTATTAGTTTTATCGTAAAATCAAAAGTAAAAAAAAAAAACTCATTAAATTTCATTTACTAAAGTAAATTTGTAATTTCTTTAGAGTGCAAATCGCAGTACCCAATGTAATTTGCGGAATCTTCAGTTAGTTGAAGGCGGCCACTTATATTGTAGAAGTAGTCCGAGATTCCTCTGACGTTCGACGACTATTTAGAACTTGCTGTTGTCGTTGAACGTCAGAGCGCTTGCCATAAACAAAACAGCGGATTTTTCTCACACACTCGAGAGAGTCACATTTCCACGTTTTGTGGCTATCAGATTTTATTTTCTATCCAAAACCCTAATATATATCGCTTCACCAATCATTTTTCTATTCATTCATAACCATCTTACCCTCAGAGAGTGGTGTTACACTCCATTACAGCACGTTTTTTTTCTTACACCCGATTTGGTCATTTCACTGCCATTTTTTTAACGTGATCTCGCGATACTAACTGAAAGATGACAGCAACGTATTGCATGATGGGAGCTACTAAATGCAGCGTGCCAAATTAGCATATGTAAACAAACATACAAGACGATATAAAGCGTATTCTGCAGGACAAACAGTTCCATCTACAGCTCAAATCAGAGCAGAAAGAAATAATACAAAATATGTTGGATTGAAAAGATTCATTTAACAGTGTTATCCGCGGGTTTCGGAAAGAGCATGTGTTACGTTTCCCCTATTATTTGGACAAGGTCAGATTATATGCAAATCATCTCCCATGATACATTGCGGTAATCGTAGTTCTCTCGAAGTCACGTGATAAATATTCCAAAATGTCAGTGTTCAAAATGACGAAATTATATAGGTCTGGGGAAATCGTGCTGTAATGGAGTGCAACACCAATTTCTGAGGGTAAGATGGTTATGAATGAATATAAAAATGATTGGTGAAGCGATATATATTAGGGTTTTGGATAGAAAATAAAATCTGATAGCCACAAAACGTGGAAATGTGCCTCTCTCGAGTGGGAGAGGAAAATCCGCTGTTTTATTTATGGCAAGCGCTCTGACGTTCAACAACAACAGCAAGTTCTAAATAGTCGTCGAACGGCAGAGGAATCTCGGACTATTGTAGAAGTAGAAGAAGTTGCTTTTAATTACATTTAGACTAAAAATTGCTAGAACTTGCAGGGTCCATAGAAACACCGAAAAACATAGCTTTTTGAAGAAACATGTTTCTTTAAAAATGGCAATTGTATTGTCACCCACATATTTTTAAGTTTTCTTCCTTAAAATGTTGACATCTCTGAAATTGTCAAATAAAAGGTTTTAATCCAACTTGTCCTTTTTCAAAGCAAATAAAAAAACAGGAATAAACATGCCAATATTTGTGATTTATTTCAATGTAATTCTTGTTATATCAAAGGGAGTGAGTGATCGTTGTTTAGCACCAAATGAGTAAATTTTCAGCTACATTTGTATATCGTGTGAGAACAAGTTACATTTCGATGAGATGATGATGATGTTGTCTGTTTTGTACTAGCCCAACATGCTTAGTTGGATTTGTATAGTGGTAGCACACTGAAATAACAGTCCGCGGGTAGACATGTTTAGTTTCCACTCTGACACATTATCCTGATTCCGAGTCAACCAGTCTTTGCTCTTAATCATTAATGCTTAGTGGAGAAGCAACAAATACAAATTTTATAGTCATTGACCAGACCTGGGCTTGAACCTAAGATCTACCGCACTTGAGGCGAACATGCAAACCATTACACCAAAAATGTAGTTTGCTACATCAAAAATATGCACAGGTATATTTATTACCTGTAATAGAAAGGGACATTTGCAAGTATAACCACACATGCATTCAAATTGAGTTAACTGACAAAAGTCATAAATTTAGAAAGAATTGTATACATTTGTATTCGTTTACTTGAAAAAATTCCCTTTTTATTTTCCATTATCCAGATCAACATTTAATAATCAAATGAGGTGCAGCCAGCATGTATCCTTGGGGTTTTTATACCTCAAATTTGATTACCAAAATAAATTATAAAATTTAATTACGAATTATGGAAAGTCAAAAGGTTCAATAATGTTTCTCACCTATTGTATCATAATCAAAACAACAAATGTTTTAAACAACTAAATTCAGCCTTTTTCACACTGAGGAGGGACAAATCTCCACAAAACTGGTAATTTTTCATGTTTTTAGTGACCCAATAAGGCTATACAAGAAATTTGATGCTGGGTCATTGTTCCAGCAACAAGTAGCAAATACTAATTTATATGATTGAACCCAAACTGTACACAAATAGTTTTTTGATGGTCCCATACAATTTGTTTTTGTGTCAATCGGATATGCTAGATGGCCACCACCACAGTGCAAATTTAAAATAGGACCCTAAGGAAGAAAAAAAATAAAATGATTCATATCTGAAACCAATAAACTAGTAATATTTGACAGCAGACTGCTGAATCCTCTACAAATGTGTGTTTATTCTATTGATTGGTAATCCAAAATGTCTGTCACTGCAAAGTTTTAACATAGGACCCAATGGAAAAATGAAAATATAATTTTTCTCAGCATCTATAAATGTGATTGAACCCAAACTGTACTTGAATGATCTTTGCATGGTTGCTAAGACCTTACAGATTTTTTGTTTTAATCTATCAGAAATTCTTGATTGCTACTACTATAGGATTATAGTTTTAACATATACTATACATATTTTATATGTATTAATGATGTCATTTCTGTTTCAGGTTTTAAGTGATGTGCCTTTTATCTGTCCATCAGAAGTTGACCAATTGAATAAATTATGTAAACTAGGAACTTACTACAGAGATTTTAACAATTTTATCAGACAAAATGGGGGACATTTAAGTTTACAACATAATGGTAAGTGGAATTTGATTTTACGTGGTCATGTTAAACCTCCCCCCACCAATTCTTCTACACCTATTTCAGAAAAGGCAATGAAGTAAATCTTTAATCTGATTGTGAAATCCTAACAAGTAATAGAAGTATCTTTGTTCTGTCAGTGATTGTCTGATCACAGATATGAATTATATCAGTTATCTTTATTCTGTCAGAGAAATTCTGACCAGGGAACTTTATTCTGACTTTGACACTCCACCAGGTGTCATTTCCAGATTGTGACAGTCTACAAGGGGTCTTTATTCTGACTGACAGTCTACATTGTATTGGGGATTTCATTCTGACTGTGACAGTCTATCAGGGATTTGTCTCCTGACTAGGCATCTATCAGGTATGAAAAAAGGAGTAAAAATATTATTGGGAATCATAAATTAGTATGGCTTATGTTTATGGTGTTTTAACGCCACTTTGAACAATATTTCAGTTTGTGGTGGTCAGTTTTATTGGTGGACGAAACTAGAGTACCCGGAGAAAACCACAGACTTGTCGTAAGTCACTGACAAGCTTTATCACATAATGTTGCATCACCTGAACGGGATTCAAACTCATGTTAGTGGTGATAGGCACTGATTGCATACATTTGTAGGTAAATCCAACTACGATCACGACCATGACGGCCCCCATAAATGAGTAAGAATGGATATAGATGTAAATGAACATGAGAGACTATCCAACATTACACTTAGACATAAATTAGTAAGAATGGATATAGATGTAAATGAACATGAGAGACTATCCAACATTACACTTAGACATAAATTAATAAGAATGTATATATAGATGTAAATGAACATGAGAGACTATCCAACATTACACTTAGACATAAATGAGTAAGAATGGATATAGATGTAAATGAACATGAGAGACTACCCAACATTACACTTAGACATAAATTCAAGAAAAGGAACAGCACTTTTATTTCTGTTCTGCATTTCAGTCATAGTAGGGTCTTCAACAATGAGCAAAACTCGTACCCTAAAATAAATACTTGCCTCCAGTTCTTATATAGTGAAGGGAGATAATCCACCATTGTTGCTGGTTGATGTTAGATCTGTTGGTAATTGTAATACAATAGTCCACCTCTTATAAGACCACCCCATCTACCATGAAATAGTGCCCTTAATAGAGGGATAGTCTTTCTTGAGAGAGTCAATTTTGTAATATTTTGTTATCAGTAACCTTAATATTTTTTCAGACAGACGTAAAACAGAACTCCATGGACTTTACCTGAAGTCTTTTTGTCATGGTTTTGATAAAGTGTTAGAGGGCTATAGAGCTATATTACAGAGATTAGAAATGGAAATACTAGCTGATTCAGATCTTACAATATCACATGTGTACAGATCATTGTTTGAGGTTTGTAGAAATGGTCAACAATTCCACCAATATCAACAAAACAAACAATCACTTCTCACCATAACTCACTGTACACTAGAAATAGGTACAACGACATATGACATTGGAAATCCAGGTCCTTGCTAGGGACAAACACAAAAATGTGATTGGATTTCATACCATTTTGCACTTCCTATTTTATTTTTTGATTCAGATGTTTTTGGGTTTTCTCATATCAAAAAAGGAACTTTGTTATTTCTGTTATTATTGTATGAGATGGTAGGCATCTTCTGCCTGCAACCCCTCTGACTCCAGTGAATGGATTTCAATGACACTTTCAGGGATTCTGAAAAAAATGCCATTATTCAGCTCCTATTTTATATGTTGATCCGGATTATTTTGGGGTTTCCCATTTCAAACAATAGACTTAAGCTATTTCTGTTCTATAGTTTACTTTCTTGCAGAACCTACATATCTCTTCAAAAACAAACAAAAGCAAAACCTTCTTAGAATGATGTGGGGGAGAGGACATCAATATTGGCTTAAGTTTTTGAGAGAGAATATAATCTCTATATTAAGTATACTTTTGTTGTTTGGTCATGCAAATAAACATTGTTTTGAGCACTTCACTTTGAAACCAATAAGCAACTGTTAGCCAGGTGAATGATAAGAGGTTTAATGGAGTCAAACTATTGTAAAACCACATCTGAAAAGAAGCGATATCTTGTTTTTTATGGCCATATAATTATATTGACAATAACACTTGTTATGATTTTATTTACAGTTTTTTCTTCTGTTTCCTGCTCTGTCAGCCATGGTAGAACAGATTAAATCTCACAAGGTACAAAATTATTATCATAAAATAGAGTAAAGGGAATTTTTTAATTGTACCAAAGGTATTCGGAATTGTTAACTTACTAATTTCAAATATGACATTTCACATTTGTTCTATTCTGTCAAATCAACATCCAAGTGTCAATGTCACTAGCATTTTAACAACGTCACCGAAAATTGACAATTTACAAAAGCCAAAGTCAATCCTACTTCTATTTAATATTTTTGTCTGGAAAATAAAAATGTAATGAATCAACATGAATATTTTAAGAGAAATTTATATATATATGTACCACGGTCCTGTATAAACACACAAAATCACACAGGATTTATGGCAAAAATTTATGCAGCAATTAAAAAAAATTGACGAACAGGTATTTTTGGTATTGTTCATATACCAGTAGTCGATGAAGTACGGTAGGTCATATTAGAATTATTGTTTTAGTTTAGTCAAGCACATTATCATGATTATAGCATTGGTTCTGCTCCTTTTTTTTTTCCAAAGAACTTGAGATCTCTCGGCAGAACTTATAACTAGATATTTAGACAAAATTGAAACCTTATGATTGAAAATAATGTTACTTTATCTATTTTTTTCAGGCTCATGGGTGTTATATTTTAGACATTGTGCACAAAAATTCAAATTGTGGACAGCCCAGTGTCAAGGAAGCCATGAATAAGTAAGTAGTTATACAGATAAAAAAGAATCTTCTTATTAGTTAACAGTTACGAATCAGGGAGTTTACAGGTAAATATATGGTTCAAATTTCAACTGAACGAATTAGTCCTTTTTTTACACTGGAGAATAAGCACATGTTCTTGTTGAAAGTAATCATAAATATATCACAACCGGTTAAATGAAACAGCATTTAATATATTTTATTAGTGACTTTATTGTGAGTACAGCCAAACTTTATATTTTTCAGGATTCTTCACACATGCCATGATGTATTATATAAACAGTTATGTTCCTGGTTATTACACGGTTCCCTGTTTGATCCTTATAAGGAATTCTTTATACAACATTCTACAGGCCAGGTACCAGGAGAAGTTACAGAAACACAGGAAGAGGAAGATTACCTTGGAATTATGGGAGTTACAGGGAGACAACTACAGGTATTATAGGTTTTTAGCTTAGGTACCTAAATGCTCATGTGAGCTACTGCTATCATTTGGGGTCTGACGTCCATCTGTAAAATTTCATACTTTTGACATCTCTTGATTCAGTGGGCCAATTTTAACCAAATTTGACCAAAAGGATCCATGGTTGGTGTTCATTAAAAATTGTGTCTGATAGATCCGCTAATCTTCAACTAGGCCAAACATTATGAAATATAATATATTTCAACATCTCCACTGAAACGACTGGTCCAATTTTTTTATCAAACTTGACTAGAAGAGTCGATGGATGATCGATCCTCTTTCAAAACTGCATATGACATTCCCGCTTTTTATCAAAGATGGCCACTGTTACTAAAGATAGAAATTTTCTTATAAAAGGCATTACTTCTACATTTCTTATTGGAATGAGCAAAAATTAGATAGTACTAAGTAGGTATATGGAATTGAGTTTTTTAACATATATTATTTGTAGCTTTTTATCGGTAACATGTGTAATTTTGCAAATATGCAAATTAAGAAAATCTATATCTCAGAAACCAATTGAGCAAATTAAACCAAGCCTGGATGGTCCTCTTACAAAGCTGTCTCTGGCAGCCCCATTGTTATTCAAAGATGACTGCTGTTACTGAAAATAGAAATTTTCTTAAAATAGTCAGATGAGTTAAAAAAAAGTGTCAGTTTTTGATTATTGAACTTGCAAGGTTTATTTTCCCTAAAAATTATTTTGGAGATAACATTATATTTCATATAAATATGCTTTCAGATCAGCACTTATTATTAACTATATGCTGGAAAACCAAAATTGAAATAAAAGGTGTACATACATGTATGTTTTTAATTTCAGAAAGCCTTGTCCATGACATTACCAGATACAGGAGGGGGAAGTCACCAAAGTTTCTCTATACAGGCAGACCTACTTCCTGTTTATATCTCTATCCGTGTTGCTAACAAGATTTTATTTGTTGGAGAATCCATACAAATGTTTGAAACAGACAAAAAACCAGCAACACATAAAAAAGGTGAGCAAATTCTGTAAAAGCAGAAGATTAAAAGGTAATGTCTAATCCTAATCATGATATTGTTCAGAATATGATAAACAATTGGCCCTTTATTGAGTACTTTGTGTACTTGATGTTAATTAAGAAATACAATGTAAGGTTGTTCCATGTAATATCACTTATATTAGGAAATAGAAGTGAGGTTATTTGCAATGATTTATGTATATTGGTGTCCAACATGATTTCGATATAAGATGATGTTCGTGTCTTTAGACAGTAAATAAGGGTAATAACAAAATTACCGAACACAGAGCAATCTTCCAAAGGGAAAGTAAAAACTCATAAATCAATAAACAGACAAAATTAGTCAACAACCAGGAAACTGGGAAACCGCAATGGCCCTGACTTGGTACAGGCATTTCTAAAGAAATGGCAGATTGAATAAGATTTTACGGTGCCAACCTCTCGTTTCCATTACGGTTCAAAGGTTCCGGTTGTCACTATAACAGCATTTATAACAATACTGGAACAAAATAGGTAAAATAGTAGTCAAACAGTACTAAATTCAGTTAGGAAGGTATCTAATATATCTCGTGAACCATCACCATCAATAACTATGAGTCCTTTGAAGTATTTTAATTACGACAGTAAATGACAAAAAAAAATTTACGTCACACATTCACAGAAAATATTTTTGACATTGTAACCACGTATATCAAATCCTTATCTGTATACATTTTCACTATATGAAAATGTATCTTTTACCATTGTATCTGCAGAGACAGAATATATTCCGACAAGATCTTGATATCGGAATATAAACTTTTTAAGAGATCGAAAAAGGCGAATCTTTTTATAGCCCTGGTCCAGTAGCCTGTTTTTCAGACAAAGATGACGCTTCAAGAAATCAGAATAATTGCTACTGGCTCTTGCATAACGAATCAATTGCGAGATGTAAACACCATATGCAGGAGAAGCTGGTATATTGCTACAAGTACCACTGTTTACCTGTCCCTCGGAGTTCACTCCGGTTTTTAGTGGGGTTGTGTTCCTCAATCTTTAATTTTCTTTGTAGTATTTTGTCAAAACTTGGTTATCTTTTTGTCACCATATTGTTTATCCGTCTTTAATTTACGGCTTCCATATTAACCCCTTTGTTATCTTCAAACTTTCATTGCACCATTTAACATAGAAGTGAATGACAATTATTATGAAGATCAACACAAACTAATGAGAAATTGTTAATGTTTTTCTAAATAAGGTGTGTGATATCTATGTTGTCATAAATTCAGATATACACACCTTGCTTCTATACATGTTATATGTCAAGTCTGATTGTGGAGCATTGATATTTGTCTACATATAGATAATGAAATGTTCTTCTAAAATTTCAAATAAAAAGTGTATTTACAACTTCCTATGTTTTGAAGAATTTGGCTCTTAGTGTGGAATTATTAGCGCTAAAATATAACAAATATAGGCAAGAGTAAAATTCATCAAAATATATTACCGGTAATACAATGAAAAACAAAAAATACCACACTCACTGTCAGATCAGTTCCAAAATCCTATCGAACATTCATAGAAAGAGGAACAGTCGATAACTCTTACACACAAATACATGAACGGTCACTTTCCTGTATATAGACAATAACAGTGCATTGACTTGACATAAAATTGATATACGGATGAGGCTTAGAATCGAGCATTTTCCCCGATTCGTGCCGAATACGTATATCAAATTTTATGTCAAGTCACTGCACTGTTATTGTCTTTATACTGCAATCATTAGTGACATTAATGGATATTACTACCAATATTCAAATTATTTAAAAAGTTAGTTACCCCCAAGAGGCCCCAACTGATTTTGTGGAGTAATTCTTTAAATCCACAACATGTCCATTGAAATTAAGTATGATTGAAAATAAAGACATCACATACCTTTGAAATAATTTCTTGTTGAATTCTATCCGAAAGTGAAACGTATTTGTTGCGAAATAACGTCCAGTATTTACGTTCTGCGCTGAGAGTTTCATATGACGTCAAGATTTTATTTTATGACGCTTCTCTTTCAACCTATTAATCCTTAATATTTCGCGGCATTTCAGTTCATTTCAGGTCAAGTAGGCATGGCCTAAATGTTATAAACGGTCAGTGACCGTTTATCACTTGTAAATATACTGTCAACGCATTTTGACTGCTCAAATAGAACGATTGCAGTATAAATAATAAAATATAGGTACTGTTGCTATTTTTTAAAGTAATATTTTTCATTTTAATAGGAAGTATCTTGAAAAACCGTGAAGAAGAATTTGCCAAAGATCTTTATAATTTATCACTGGAACCAGACTTTAATGGGATGTCATTTGAGACATTAATTGATAAAATAAGAACACATGTGGCTGAGGTAGGGTAACATATTTACAACGAGGACAAATGCAAATTATTTCCTGAACAATGTTATTTTAGTGTTTGATAACTTTTGGTTGTTTGTAAGGGGAGCAGTCATACTTTCAGACATCAGAGAGATTTCTATGAAACACCACAAAGCAATTAATTAAATCTACATGAAGTTGTTCTCAGTTTTCTTTCTCTCAATATGTTTTATTTACAAACTCAATCTTCTTCATCGTATTCTGAGTAAGTGAGTAAACTATAAGGTTAGAGTGTCAAACTGCTTTGAACTTGTGCATGATGTACCGGTACATGAACATTATCAAACAATAATAGATTTTATCAAAAATTTCAATGCATACAGTGGCTAAGTGCAAAATATTTAGTGAGTTGAAGTGAATCATTCAAATGGAGACACTACTTGATGAAGGATTCAATGTCTGATGACAGAGCTGTTGATTTGGGTAGTTTGTTCCAGTCTGAAATAGTGTGAGGAATGTAATAATAGAATTAGATCTTATGTGAAAAAAAAAAAAAAAACTTTTATGATTTCAGCATTTGTGGATTTTAGTAGTAGAAGATTCAGATCTGGTACCTCATTTAAAGATTATAAAAGACTTTTACCTCTTAGGTAGAGGAGAATTGTTTCTGACATTTATTGACCACGCACAGAATCTCCTCAGAGGTCCAACGATAGGAACAACAGAACATGGTAAGAAGTGGTGTCATCTTGTTTTACTCCTATATCTTCAGAATATTATCAGAAAATTTAAGTGTCATAATTGTTGTCCAGTCAAATTACTAAAACATATAATGAAAGACAATATTTTGTTTTTCCATCCGATTTAAAAATTGACAATAAACAAACAAGTTTGTCTTGAACATATAACCATCTTCAGGGGCTGTCATGGTTGTGATCATATGGTAGTTGGATTTACAACTACCTATTCAATCAGTGCCTATCACCACTGTTGTTGTGAGTTCGAATCCCGTTCAGGCGAGGTGTACTCGATACAACAAAATATGATAAAGTTTGTCAGTGACTTATGGCAGGTCTGTGGTTTTCTCCGGGTACTTTGGCTTCCTCCACCAATGAAACTGACCGCCACGAGACGAGATATGGTGATTATATTGTAGTTAGATTTTACAACTACCTGTGCAATCAGTGCCTATCACGTATTTTTGAATCCCGCTCGGGTGATGTGTAGTCAATACAATATTATGTGATAAATTTGTTGAGAATTGCGTCAGGTCGCTGATTTTCTCCAGGTACTAAAGTTTCCTCCACCAATAAAACTGACTGCCATGATATAACTCAATTATTGTTGAAAGTTTTGTTAAATACCGTAACCCCAACCCTAAATCTTTAACATAGACTACAGCACCTCACTAATATAACAAAACCAAAATGGTGGAGTGAGCACTGTTCCTTTCTACTTCAGATATTTTGCCCCCAATTTTAATTATTCATGGATATTATTTAACCGTTCATGATTTTTACCGTAATTTGCAGATTAATAGAATATGAACATATATTGGTTTACAGTATATAGAAGTACATTAACAATAAAGTAGATAATGAATTACACATGTTTGTATGTTTATTTCTTAATTGTTTGTATGTTTTATTATTTGTTTTTGTATGTTTTATTTATATTTGTTTTTGTATGTTTTATTTCTCATTTGTTTGCATTTGGTTTACATCTACAGATATCAATACAACGTTTCAACAAGCTGCCAGAAATGTTTTGTTTGACAATGAAAAATTGTTACAGAGTTTCCATCTGACAGTAGCAGCACCAGTTACTTCAAGTATGTCATTCTAAGAAAAATATAATATTGTTGAAAAATACAATTTGCATAAAAAAAACAATCAAATTCATTACAGTTGTATAAGAAAATGAGACAAATTATTTTCTGGTGAAATTGATGAGATTTCTGTTGATTTTGATAAGAACAGGTAGGATTGTGAAACATGGCCTGATTTGTGTGTTGATCAGGACTAATCCTATAAGAACAGGTAGGATTGTGAAACATGGCCTGATTTGTGTGTTGATCAGGACTAATCCTATAAGAACAGGTAGGATTGTGAAACATGGCCTGATTTGTGTGTTGATCAGGACTAATCCTATAAGAACAGGTAGGATTGTGAAACATGGCCTGATTTGTGTGTTGATCAGGACTAATCCTATAAGAACAGGTAGGATTGTGAAACATGGCCTGATTTGTGTGTTGATCAGGACTAATCCTATAAGAACAGGTAGGATTGTGAAACATGGCCTGATTTGTGTGTTGAT
>MJUT01010587.1:371417-401575 GCA_002080005.1 Gigantidas platifrons | reverse complement strand
ATGAAGTTAATACAACCATTGGTATGATTAGACACCAGGAAGCAATGGACAATGAAGTTAATACAACCATTGGTATGATTAGACACCAGGAAGCAATGGACAATGAAGTTAATACAACCATTGGTATGATTAGACACCAGGAAGCAATGGACAATGAAGTTAATACAACCATTTTCAACAAGTTTTTTTTAAACAAATAATTATATAAATATGATGAATTTTCATTTTGTTTTTATTATTCAAATTTTCCCATTGAGCACCACTGAGTCTTTTGAATTTATAAATTTACTGAGGTTTAATAAAAACTAGAGGTACCGTGAGCAAACCTTACAAAATGAAACTGTGAAAATTGACCAATAAAACGATGGAAAAAAAAAACCAAACAAAACAAGATATAGAAAAAAACACCATGGAAATAGGCATGAATATACAGCAATGTCAATGTACATGTTTTTTTCAGTTGGTCCATTTCTTCTTATTATTATTATTTATCTTTCTTCTCCATTAATTTGTTTGCAGCCTTAATAAGAAACTGAAAGTCAGATGTACTAGGGGTTGATTTGCTATCTCAGATGTTTAAGGACATTTATAACTGTTCATTGTTACTTTTTTTTTGTATTATTATAACAGAATCAAAATTGCATTTTTACCATACAGAAAAAGACAATTTGATCTTGATGTGGTAGTTTTGAAGTAATACCATTTTGTCTATTTATTTTTCAGTTACTAAGGAACAGATATAGGAACCTGAAGTTGAAAAAATCTACTGAAAGAGATGTTTTATATATTATGGACCAATTTAATTTATCAATTTATTAAACCGTTCTGATGTTAAAGATACATTTTTACATATTGCAAATTGTACTAACATTTTAATACATTGTAAAAACTATTGAAATAAATTGAAATACATATATTTACTGGTAGATTTCATCATGTCAGTTACAAGGTATTAAATGAAGAACAAACAATAGAACAGTTTCAAAATCTAATTGGAACTTCATATACAAAGGTAAAATTGATATCCTCAACATAGATATATAATGACCACTCACTCTCCTGTCTTGGTACAGGCATTTAAATCAAAAGTGGCAGGGTTAAGCTAATTTTATGGGCCCAAACCTCCCAACTTCAAATTGTTTTATAATTTGATTATTATGAAAAGAAAATTTCAACAGTAATGGTCAACAATTCCACTAATATCAACAAAATGGACAACAGCATCTCACCTCAAATCGTTGAACACAAAAAATCTATCAACATATGGGATTAGAAATCCAGGTCTCCTGTCTTGGGACAAGCACATAAATGTTGCTGTGTTAAACCAGTTTATAATGGGATCCCAACCCCACCCTGCCTGTTAGTTGGATCTCCAATGGCAATACAGAAATAACCAAGCAATACAAAATGTAAAAACAAATAGAGAAGTTGTCATTTATTGAAGGGGGATTAAACACTGGAGTGAGTGATGTATAATGACAAGTGAGTGATGTATAATGACAAGTGAGCAATTTTTCAGTTATATCATATACCATGGAAAGGACAAGTTGCATTTCGATGAGCTTAATTTGTACTAGACCAATAAACTTACTGGTAGTTGCATTTTTATTTTGCTAGCTCACTGAAACAACAGTCGATGCATATGTTGCTCCACTCTGACACATTATCCCAATTCCAAGCCTTTCCTCTTACTCGTTCGTTAATGCTGTGTGCATAGTGGAGATGCAACAAATACCAATTTTATAGTCACTGGTTTGGCTCTAGATAACAATCTATCACACTCGAGGCAAACAATTAATTAAGCTAGCCGATGCCACTCTTAATACTTGAAATTCATGAAAACAATGAGTATCTTAAATCCTAAATGGAAATAGAAGACAGAAAACAAAATATCTGAATCATGATAAAGTTGAATTATTAATCAAATGAAATATGGGGACTTCACAACAAAATAAGCTTGTGACATAAATTCAAAACTTTTGCAAATTTATTTCTAAATAAAATAAAATATAAAGGCGTAAAAATAATCACAACATTTACATATTAACCATTTTGTCAAAATATTTTACATAAATAACGCAATTAATCGATAATCGTAGAAACAAATTACATGTATTGTACAATTTTAAGCTGATACCTTCAGTGATGCAACTTTCACCAAAGACATAGAGTGATATGTGTTCTGCAGATTTTACTGATGTCAAGTCTTTCCTTTCAGACAACTTGTATTTCAGAACTGGGATAAATAATTTCAGGTTTTGTTGATATGACTACCGTGACAATATAAATAGAAACTTAATATCTCACGTACAAATATAAGAAGAAAAACTGCTGTATCTAAATGAACATATGTTTTCAAAAATATAAAGAATTGTACTGATTTGAAATGAAATATATATTGCAGTTATTCCTCCATGCTGTTGAGATATATTAACAAACAAGAAAGAAACATCACAATCAGTATATAACCCTCTTTTTGTACTAAAGCTAGACACATTGGCATTGCAAGATACTCCTTGCATAAATCCTGCAAAATAACAAATTATTTGATCTTGTACATTCTGTAAAAAATTTTGGATATCTGAAAGGCAGGAAATCTCTCAAAATTTGGAAGGAACTTTGATACAGCATTCATACAAAGGTTCAATTCATTTTGTCTTGCATTTTCAGAGGAAATTTGTTTTGGAATTTCAGCCAAGAACACCGAAATTTCTAACTGACAACAGTGTTCAATCTCAAGTCAACATTAACCTGCACCCTGAGCCAGATTACTTTTCATACATCATTCTTGCAAAGTTTCAATTTATATGTCATTGTAGTGTCAGTAGAGACGAGTTTTCAACATTCAGAATCAAGAATGGATCCTCAAAACAAATTTAGTGAAAACTCAGAATTAGACTGAGATTTTGTTTTAATGTTATAAGGGATAAAAACTCAAGACTTGAGATTTTGTCTTCCAGGAATCCAAGCCCAATCAAAAAATGTTCCCTCCAAGTTTTACATCGATTGCTAATCTGGCACAATGGTCCCAGGAGTGGACTGAAATAAAATGTTTTACTGGCTCAATGGTTCCAGGAGTAGAGTGAAAATAAAATGCTAAACTGACCCAATGACCCCAAGAGTAGGCTGAAAGTTAATAACGAACACAAAGTAATGGCACAATCTTGTATGCATGGCCTCAGGTTTGGCAAGGTGAGCTAAAATGTATCATTAAATTTTTACAATATAAGTTCATGTGAGCCTCTGGTTTATGTTCAATACCATATCAAATAATACTATTTCTAATGTTTCTGTTAGGTCCAATTTTTTTAGGTGCATGTTATTGTAGAACAAGAACAAAATGGAATGTGCCAATAGTGTCTGATGTTTGATCACACGTGTCCCATTCCACATAACTGCCATGGCATAACTGAAATATTATTGAAAGCGGTGTTAAACACCATAACCCTATGACCACCCCCTCTTTCCACATCACTAAACATGGTCGGCATGATATAAATGAAAAATTGGTGGAAAAGGTATAAAAAATCCTTTAATCAATCTTGTCATAATGTTACATAATACAATAAGGGAACAGCTATGTAGTCAATACATAATATTGTCCTACAAAGGTTCTATTCAGCTAGTTTTTCTGTTTTAAATATTTATTTTTATCTTCAAACAGACTAATACAGTGGAACCTGTGCAATCCGACACCTGAGTTTTCCGACATCCTGTGACATCTGACAAAAATTTATGGTCCCAAAATAGTTCTGTTAACTAAAATAAAACCTGAGTATTCCGACATATTTCCCAGGTCCCTTGGTGTGTCGGATTAGACAGGTTCCACTGTACAAGCATTACTTATCATCCTGGTTCATAACATTAATGTTTCGCTCTTTTAAATTTGTCTTAAGGTTTGACACAAATATATCTGAGGCAGAATGATAATCCATGATAAGCTGAGAAGCTTCCTGAGAGAACATCCTGCTGTATTCATTGTCTGGTTGTCTTTTAAATTCAAATTCACCAATTACATGATATTGACAAAGTGCTGTCAGTATGGTAATGAACAGTATGTCTAGTTCATATTCATTCAGAGGTCTATGTTTTAAATAACCAGAAAGAAAGTTGACAGCTACAGAATAACAATCTGTTGGATACGTAGTAGCCATAAAGTCACGAATTATTTGAGCAACTTCAAAAATGTAGCAGGAAACACACATATCACCAAAGTCTATTATTCCAAACATATCATTGGCTGTTTCCATAGAATTACACATAGGTTTTAATTCACCGTCCACACAGTTTACTATAAGATTTGTATCGCTTAAGTCTCCGTGTGTGATTCCTGCAAATAAGAGCAAATATTTATAATCGTATGCATTGATGAAAAATAACATTTTTATATGATACAGAATACAATGTACTGATAACAATTTAATGGTTTGGGTTTGTGGTGTTTAACGCCACTTTCAACAATATTTCAGTTATATCATGACAGTCAGTTTTACTGGTGGAGGAAACGGGAGTACCCTGAGAAAACCATCGATCTATCGCAAGTCACTGACAAACTTTATTTACATAATGTTGTATCGAGTACACCTCGCCATGAACAGGATTCGAACTCCCAACTTAAGTGGTGATAGGCACTGATTGCACAGGTAGTTGTAAATTCAACTACCATACGATCACGACGGTCCCGGTAACTATTTGATGTTATATTGGAAATGAAATAGGGTATAAAGAAATAGTACTTAGTTTCTCCTCATTTGCTGATTGTGCTGGACAAATTAGATACACATCTCACCCTTAGAAAAAGATGCCTTGTACTTGAATGCCACACATCATGCACACAATAAAATCAACTTGAAGTAGTCCCTAATGAGTAATGTGTCTATTAACAGTAACACCATGGGTGCTAAAAGTCGAGCAAGAACTGCTAACCATTCTGGAGTACCCAAGTTCACTTCTGTTTTCAGTGGTGTTCGTGTTGCTCAATCTTCAGTTTTCCGTGTAGTGTTTTGTAGATCATTGCTTGTTCTTTTGGTCTTTGTAGTATTTGTCCTTCCTTTTACAGCTTCTGATTACCCCTTTGGCATCTTCAAACTTTTCTTGTTTTTATATATATATACACTGTATATATCATATGATTGTACGGCTGAGTAATGGGCGTCTTAATTGACAAATAAAGAATTTGTTTGTTGTTTGTTGTTAGTAGTTGTTTTGGCCTGTTGTATTGGACCTATCCACCTTCTGTTTAATTCTGTTATTAAGGTGCACTTTACGTTGCAACAAACTAAATAGTTTTAATGGATGGACAATTACAAACATTCATTATAAATACAAATATAATAATACCTTTCATCAAATGTTCTTTTGTCTTTTTCATTTTAGCACAGAATGTTTTAATGATGGTTTCAATTATTCTTCTTTTTTCCACGTCCTGAAACATTTAATTGAGAGAATCAGAAATAAAGCTCAACAAAAAATTTGGATGTATAAAAGAGATGACATTATACATTTAAACTGGCTTTAAAAATATTCTGCTTTACTATTATTTGTGAAAGAAAACCTAACTGATTGTAAGTAAAAGTCAAACCTGTCCATGCGGTCACCTCTATTAAGCACCTGTATTAAAAGGTCACCTTTTTTTTTGTCCTGTCATAGAAAATTTCATATGAATTGAACATCTTTTAAGAGCTCACCTGTCTTATAAGGCCACTTTCTTCTTGTCCCAAAGATGACCTCTTAATACAAGTTTGACTGTATTATTTTTAATTTATATCTTGAGTATAAAATACATATACGGTAAGTGTAGATGGACGACTCATTCATTTTAAAACTGTCATGGTGGTTAAGTTGTGTTAGCATTCATGCCTCAACTAAAGAAGATTGCGAGAGTTAATCTTGAATTGGGTCAAACTCATATATAAAATTAATATGTGTTGCTTCTCTACTAAACAAGCAGCTTTTAGCAGCAGGAGGTGCTTAGCTCAAAGTTGGACGTGTCTTAATGAAACAACTGTTGTTTCAGTGAGCTATCACTATAATTATCCAGTTTATGTTTGTGTTGAAACAAAGCAGGCATTGTAGCATAGAATTACTTGTTTTGTCATGGTATATTTTAATCATTGACATTGTAAAAGTTATCTCCCTTTCTGATCTCATGTATGTTAGGGGTATTGATTTTGCCCCCGTTTCTACAATTTTCCAATTAGATTTTGGAACTGTTCCGACAGTGAGATATTTTTGTTTTTCATTTTATCTTCAGGTCAAACCAAAGACTATATAATTGGTATGTGTTGCTTCTCCTCTAAGCAAGCAGCATTAAGAAGAAAAAGCAAAGGCTTGGTTGGCTCAGAATCATGATAATGTATCAGAGTGGTGCGACACGTCTATCCGCGGACTGTTGCTTCAGTGAGCTAGCAATATAAAAAACCAGCTAAGCGTGTACAAAGAGGACCTCATCATCATTTCATTGAAAATTAACTTGTTCTTGCCATGATATAGCTGAAAAATTGCAGAGTTGGCATTAAACAACAATCACTCACTCACTCCTATTGACGTATATATAAAGTTAAGAAGGTGACAACACGCTTGCCTTATAGGGGAATTTGCGGTAGGCACAACCGACAAAATTTGTGGGTAGAGCTTATCATAAAAAATCCCTGTTGATATGAACAGCATAATTTTGAAACTGTATGTCACATGACCAACATGACCTAAAGGTCACATACCATAGAAATTTGAAATTTGAAGTGATTTTTGTAGATTTTAGACTGATGAAGAATATTCTTTTTAATAAGACTGAAAGTTTCGTAGGGAGGAACACTTGTGACCATGCCTGTCAAATATTTTGCTCCAAAAGTAACTGTGAAACTATGTATCATTGATTTTTCCTCCTCGAGATCACTGTGGTCAAAATAATGAACAATCTGAATATTTGCACCACCCACAGCTATTTATACCCACGATCCCCGTTTAAAGGTGATTAACTGTTCCTTATAATCCCTGTATTTATTTTGTTAATCTGCATTAACAGATTATTGAAATAAAATTGTCTTAGTGACTGTGTCACTTGTGTTAATTTCATGTAGTAGCAAATTAGGGGGGCCGTAGCTATAATCCAACACTCTGATAGTCTGATAGTCCGACAGTCCGATGGTCCGACAGTTCATACGAAAAACAGTATATACAGGCCATATATATATAAAAGAAGTTAAAAAAACGATGGCAACGGATTTTTGCACTAACGCTTTCACTGCTGATGCAGATCTTCAGGTACATTGTTATATATACATTTTATATATATATATATAGAATGGATTCAGGGGCAGCTATTTTTTTTCACTATTATGTCCAAGGCAGAGAATCTATCTTCCCATTGACCCTACTGTGCATGTATATATCCCTACTAATAATTTTGTGTACAAAAATTATCCGAAAACTTTAAATGTACACCAAGTTCACGTGTTAAGTCGTTGCCCTTGTTGACCCATCCCAGAGTCCCCTCTTTCTGATTTTTTGCTTACAAACTTTTCTCATCCTGAATATGACTGAAATATTGCTTGCTGGACCTTAAGCAATCAATCAATCAATCAATTCGCACACATTATTGTATCCAGCTCTATTGATGTGTCAACATTGCTTTTTAACATAAATATTCCATGATAAAGGGCGGGGGACACTGGTACGCTCTTCTTTTTGTCTTTTCCTTTTTTTTGTATTTCTGTTTTTTTTTCTATTCATTTATTTCATCTTTCTTTTCAATAGTGACTTTTCTTGGCTAGACTCGGCTACACGCTACTTGAATAAAGCCTGAAGTCGTTGCTACCAAAAAATATATGGGATACTTACACTACCGGTTCATCACGACTGGATCCAGGTTTTTATGGAGTCCGTGTTGTTCATATATGTGTTTTTTTTTAGTTCTTGTGTGGCACTGCCAATTGTTTGTTCGTCTATGATATCGTGTTTCTGATGTTCTGGACCTTTCTTTGGTGAGTAAACGGTTCGGTTTCTGGCCCCATATTACACATGTTATAGTGTTAACTTTCAAAGAAATAAAGCATTTGTCGGACTATCGGTCTGTCAGACTATCGGACCATCAGACTATCGGACTATCGGACTATCGGACTGTCGGATTATAGGTCGGACCCCAAATTAGGTATATACCTCAATAACATCTATATAATCTAACATGATAACTGCATTGTCAAGTTTCCATGGATCTTCTTTATCAGTTTCTGTTCCCAGCATAGATACTTCTAATTTCTATATTGTGGAGAAAAACAACAGAACAATGTCTATTGAAAAGAAAGTAATTAAATAGTAAAAAGTTATTATAGAGTACTTAGAAAGATCATAAATTGCAAAAAAATATGTGGTATTTTTGAGTGGAAGGAAATCTGTGGATGTTTTTGTTGTTTGTTTATAAGTATAACCCATGGAGATCCAATTACTAGTACAAACATGTATCAAGAGGGGAAGGGTAAATTGGGATCCCATTAACCAGTTTGACCCTGCCATATGTTTGTTTCCTGTCCCAAACCATGACCTGGATTTCCTTTTCCAACGTCATATTACATGGTCTTTTTGAAATTCAATGAGTTGAGGTGATAGAAGATTTTTTATTTTGTTGATGTTGATGGAATTGTTGACCATCACTGTTTAAATTTTCTTTTCATATTACCAGGTAAATAATAGGAGTAGGACTTCATTTATCAAAATCAGTTATGTAGTTTTTTCTTATGATTTGTTTGGACCTTTTTTCAGCATATGGCCTCACATTAAGCTATATTTTATCAGTTCCCCTAGTTTCAGAGATGAAAGCCTCTACAACCTTTTTCCCATAGAGCTTATATTAAATTACTCCAGCAATACCCATCATACTGGTTTTCTGACTGACACAATCAAAAACAAGAAACAAAGATGACCAGTGTATAATTTGGGTTTCATGGGTTCAGCAGTTTTTTATTTGAAACATTTTCTTCAATAGTGTCATAATTTTATAAAAAAAAAAATATGTAGAACAATTGTGGACATCTTAGCGATCTCCAATTGACCAATATTTTTAAAATCATACAATTGGTAAGAAAATTCCATTCAAGATTCCTGCCAAATATTGTTTTGTTTGGTCCATCGGTGATGGAGAAGATTAAAATAAAAAGTTGAACACAGATGATAAAAACGTGAATGTTTGTCTATAATTCACATGAACCTTTGGAACAAATTATCTAAAAATCATTTGGATATGTCAATTAGGACTAGAAATAGAAAGTGGTCATCAGTATTACATGAAAACTTTTTTCTCATCCTATTTAAAAAACATTTGGAGAGGGATAATAATAACAATATAAGTTGTAAGTTGGGGAGAAAATTAATTCAGACACACAAAATTTTCCTTGTCATAGACAATATAAAATGTTGCCTACGATGATACCATTAGCATCAAGAATGAAGTTTCTTCCATAGTATTAAACAAGAATGAGTTATAGTGTAGAGAACAATTCTTAGACAGAAAAACCTACTTCTAGAGATGTATATATTAAATGCATCATAGAATTTGATACATATAGATTCTCCTTCAGTTGCCCGTGGGTTACGATATTTCTCCACTCAAGAGAGTTAAATTAAAAATTTTAACCACAAGCCGTCAGGCGAGTGGTTAAAATTTGTAATTGAACTCTCGAGAGTGGAGAAATATCGTAACCCACATGGGCAGCTGAAGGAGAATTTGTTTCTCCCTTTATTTAACACGAACTTTATTTCAAAAGCCGTCAAACGAGTCAAACGAGTCAAAAGTGGGCAAAGGCACGAGACATTTTAATCCTCTAGAGGATTACAGATTTTTCCACCACTGGTTCAGTGGGGTTAAAACGACGTCATAATGGGAGAAAGTGATTTAAATGGTATCACATTTTTGTACTGTTACATTATTTATTTCAATTAAGTTTTATTAGGGGCCATAGTGGGCTGTTATCGTATGGTAGTTGGATTTACAACTACCTATGCAATCAGTGCCTATCTGTATCAGCACTGATATGACATCTAGATCAGGGCAAGGTGTACAACATTACGTGATAAAGTTTAGCAGTGACTTGCAACAGGTCTGTGGTTTTCTCCAGGTCCTCTGGTTTCTTCCACCATTAAAATTGACTGCCACGATATAACTGAAATATTGTTGAAAGTGGTGTTAAACACTATCAAACAAATAAACAAACACATCAATTCAGTTTTATGTACCAATAAGCACCATGTAAAATGAGTACCTGTAGAGTATTGTGTAAATTTGCCACCATTTCTCCTGTCTCTTTAATCACCTTGTCTTTATTTACTTCTTTCCAATGGTCTAATAGTGGTTTTCCTGATATGTAATTTAACAACAACACCAGAAACTTGTCTCCTGAATGTGAGAAAGTAAATGTTAACAGTAGTTTTATTTTATATTCAATATTGACGACTTATTTATTCTGGTCTTACATGAAGACCATTGATTTCTTTAGGTGTTTATGTCTAATTATTATCAGTTATTATTATTATTGCCCTATGAGTAATGCCATATCCATGGTCTTTAAAAACCAACATATTCTACCTTTTAAGCTAGTAGTACTAGTCAGTTAACTACAAGCATTCACTAACCCTACATTTGTGTGTTAGTGTGTGGTTTTTTTGAGTGCAGGCTAATCACAAGTTTTTTTTTATCATGTTAAGCGCTTAGAGTAATGTTAATTATATAATGTGCTGTAATAAATATTGTAAATAATAACAATAATAATCTGAATTGACATTGCAGATCCAATTATTAAGATATGGAGGGTTGGGATCCTATTAAGCAGTGTAACCCAGCCACATTTTTGTGCCTGTCCCAAGCCAAGACATGGATTTCCAATGTCATATGTTATGTTATGAAAAAAAAAATTCCATCAATAACAACAAATCAAACAATAACTGAACTCAATGAACACAGAAAGACTATGACATATGACATTGTAAATCCAAGTCCTGTATTGGAACAGGCACAAAAAATGTGGCTTTCTTAAAGTGGATCATGCGATCCCAATCCTCCCCTTTTGATCACTGGATCTCCAACAGCAATACATATATATTTTTGTAGATGGTCTTTTTTATGTTCAGTGACTTTATGTAAAGGGGATTGTATGATTTGTAAATATTGGTTGAATCGTTGATTATCACTGGTTAAACTTTCTCTTCATAAAATAAATCAGCTTTAATTACTTACCATTCTCTTTTATTTTGGATACGTGTTCTTTAATGCATAAAATTTGGGTGGTAATGAATCCATTTTGTTGAAGATAAGGCAATATTTCTTTCAAATTGTGCCATTTCAATACACATTTTTCTGAATATTTCATCACTTTAACTAATACTTTGCTTGAATTTCTTTCTGTAAATGGATGAACATATTTATTGTGTTCAATTTCAATGCAAAAGTTTCTATCTTCAAATGCTCTTAGTTCTTCTACATGTATCATTTTACAATCCAATTGAGTTTCAGTAAATGACTGTACATCTATCATGTCTATATCTGGTCTATGTTTTGTCTCCATTTTAAGCTGGGTTTTTTTTTTTATCTGAAATTACATTATTTTAAAATCACTAAAACTAAAGATAGGTAACAGTAACAGAGAACTGTTACATACATCTCCTTTTGAACACCAAAACATCATCTGAACCTCTTTTGGAACACATTCCAAATAATTGTGAGTAGAGGGTTACCATTTGACATGGGAAGAAAGGAAATTTTGAAATATTTGGAACCTTTTTTCCATGGCAACGACAGCCATTTTGAAAACGCTGTACTCTTCGATTCTTGTCTACATAATAAGGAATATTTATATGAAGTTTTTTTTTTCACAAAGTTTGGTGGTAAAAGGTAGAATTTGACCCCCTCCTCCTTTTGTGTTTCAATAGCAATATTGCCCCTAAAATATGTCCAATTGATCAGATTTTGAGTGTATCTGTTTCCATTTGATCCGAAGATTATTACTACGAAATGTTATGAAATTCTTTCAAACAGCTACCATGCTAGGATTGTTTATATATGTTAGCATGTGATTGATTACCATAGCAATTGTGCCCATTTTCAAAATTGTTAGCCTTCAGTGCACATCTAGGCATGAGGATGTAACATTCCAACAAGGTTCACCACCATGGGAATTCCAGTCTGATTAAAATAAGTTTGTATAATCCACTACCCTCACCTTAACATTGATGTTAGGGGGTATGGGGTGTGGGAGGGGGGGTCGTGTATTATAACAGATGACTTAAATGTATTGTAGGACTACAGATCTCTGAGAATTGCTTCAGAAAAGTTCATACAATTATCCCACTTTGTTTGGGAGACTTCATTACCGGTATACAATTGTCAGGGGCCGTCGTGATCATGATCATAAGGTGGTTGGATTTACAACTACCTATGCAATCAGTGCCTATCACCACTGATGTTTTGAGTTCGAATCTTGATCAGGGCGAGGCCAGGCATGTGATAAAGTTTGTCAGTGACTTGCGACAGGGTAATGGTTTTCTCTGGGTCCTCCAGTTTCCTCCACCAATAGAACTGACTGCCATAATACAACTGAAATATTGTTGGAAGTGGCCTTAAACAGCACCAAACAAACAAACATACAATTTGTCACATCTCACCAGAGATGATATATTTGAGCCTTCAATCAGACTATTAAAAAATAATAATAAATATATCATACAATGGGTAAAAACATTTGTACTGATAGATTTTTTCCTTTTTCTTTTGTTTAATAGAAAAGAGCTTCTTTAAATTTACACATTAAAATTATTCATTTTAAATACATGGTCACTTTAAATTTATTTTTAGAATTAAGGTCTGAAAATGCAATGGTTTCAAAATAATAGAGATTATCTAACAGTAAAATAATAAGTTCTGGTGTGAACTGCATGGTCTGGACAGAAAAAGTTAACAGTAAAACAAGTCATTGAACCATATTTACTAGGAAGAAATATACATGTACCATGGACTTTTTAAACTAGGAAAATTATTACATATACAGGACTTTTTAAACTAGGAAAATTATTACATATACAGGACTTTTTAAACTAGATAAATTATTACATGGACTTTTTAAACTAGAAAAATGATTACATGGACTTTGCAAACTAGGAAAATTATTACATATACAAGACTTTTTAAACTAGGAAAATTATTACATATACAGAACTTTTTAAAGTAGGAAAACTATTACATGGACTTTGTAAACTATGAAAATTATTACATGGATTTTACAAACTAGGAAAATTATTACATGAAATTTATAAACTAGGAAAATTATTACATATACAGGACTTTGTAAACTAGGAAAATTATTACATGGACTTTGTAAACCAGGAAAATTATTACATGGACTTTTTAAACTAGGAAAATTATTACATGGACTTTGTAAACTAGGAAAATTATTACATGCACTTTTTAAACTAGGAAAATTATTACATGGACTTCATATACTAGGAAAATTATCACATGGACTTTGTAAGCTAGGAAAATTATTACATGGATTTACTTTTTAAACTAGGAAAATTATTACATGGAGTTTTTAAACTAGGAAAATTATTACTGGGGTACATATACAAGACTTTTTAAACTAGGAAAATTATTACATGAACAAACTAGAAAATTTGTAACCATGGATTAATTTTTTTAGAAATATAAATGGGGCCATGCAAACTTGTATAACTAGATTGTGAATTATGGGGATTAAGTAACTGTGATATAATTGAGAGAGTACATTTGAAATATTGTAAGATTCTACTAAATCTCAAATCTTCAACTCCAAATTGTATGATTTATGGTGAATTGGGACGCTACCCCCTCTATATAGATATAAAACAGCGGATGGTGTCATACTGGACTAAACTTATAACAGGAAAACAGTCATAAATTTGCTCTGTTGTGTATCGTTTAATGTACCATTTATACACAGAATGCAAATTTTTCTTGGTTAAACAGTGTAAAAACTATTTTAGATGAATGTGGTTTTTCGTTTATTTGGGAAACACAAATTTTCATTAGTGAAGTCTGGTTAAAATTCAATATAAAAATGAGATTGCACGATCAGTTCCAGCAGACATGGCGAGAAACATTACACAATTGTTCTAAAACCCTAAATTATTGCATTTTTAAAGAAACGTTTATCTTTGAACAATATTTTGATATTTTAGACGAAAAAGATTTCTTAACTCTATGTAAATTTCGAACAACTAACCATAAACTGCCAATAGAACATGGAAGATGGAATAACATACCGCACGAAAATAGAAAATGTAATTTATGTAATTTAGAAGAAATTGGTGATGAATTCCATTATATTTTAAATTGTCCATATTTTAAGCAATATAGAGTTATTTATATCAAGAAGAGATATACAAATAGACCAAATATTATTAACTTCTTTGGGATTATGGGGTCAACAAATAGACTGAATCTGACTAATCTATGTAAATTTATACGGATCATAAATGAAAAGGTATGTCCTCCTAGCTAACTGTTTTCCTGTGTTCTAATATTGTATATATATTGTACATATTGTATATAATTGTGTCTATGTCTTCTCTGTACCTATGTCATTTGGTGATGAGAATAAAGAAAGAAGAAGAGGACAATAATTATTGCTGATTTTTAATTAATTTAAGCAACAAATATTTATTGATTGTCAAGTTTAAATGTTATTTCAGCTATATATATTCACGAAATTAAGAACAATTAAGCTTACAAATAATAAATCATGTAAATGTTTGTAATATAGCCTAGCTGGAATACTATAGGGCCTATATATATTCTGCTTAGATTGTCACAAGGAAAACAGGGTTTATGGTTAGAAAATTTTGCATTGAAATGTGTCACCAAAAACCATCCTCTTAAAAGCTTGTAAGACCGAGCTGCTTCAGTTTGTTTTGTTCACATGCAAAGCATGGCATTTTTACAAAAATCGATGATACGATACAATATCATAATACCATGCAATATAAGGGGCCATCGTGGCCATGATTGTACATGGTAATTGATCGATTTACAGCTACCTATGCAATCAGTGCCTATCATCACTGATATGTTGTGAGTTCAAATCTCGATCAGGACAGGGGATCGAGGTGTATAACATTACTTAACAACAGAAGATAAATTTATATGGTTAATATCATGTGAAGATAAAGAAATTATTTCATTAACATCTAAGCTATTAATTGATTTATTTTAAGTAAGAAAACAGAGAATTACTTAAAATAAATATAATAAATACATTAGAATATTATGCTTTTATGGGTTGTCTCCCCCTTGACTGTGTCTCCAAAACTTTTTTTTAATTTTATGTTTTCAAATTACATTTAATTATTACAAATTATGTGTATTTTATGTTCTTTAATTTGTAAATGATTATTCTGCTCAGTACTGGGCTCCATGATTGGAAAATAAAATATCTGTATGTTGTATCATAAATGTGATAATAGTTTGTCAGCGACTTGCGACAGGTCGGTGGTTTTCCCCAGGTACGTCAGTTTCCTCCATCAATAAAATTGACCACCATGATATAACTGAAATATTATTAAAAGTAACTTTAAACACCATCAAACAAACAATACAATACAAAAAACTCTATTAAGAGTCGGAAAGAAGTAAATAATTATAACACCAGCTCTAGCATGAGCTTTTATATCTCACAAACATTTATATGTCGTGTACAAACAATAACGAGGAATATGCACACAATAAAATTAAAGTACTAATTATAAGTAGCTGTCAAAATGTTTTAAAAATCCATCAATGAAATTCAAAACCATGGTTAAAATAAAACCTTTTCAATACATCTAGAACCCAATACAATTTATAATAAATTGTATCGCGAGAGAGAAAATTGTATACAAACATTCAAGTTCTCTAAATCTAGACATACACTGCAAATAGATATACGTATAGTGAAAAATCAAAGGGCTGTTTAATTAAATATAGTAAGGACTGTATGATCCTAATTACTCCCCCAACGAGAGCCCTTTCCCAAATGGAAAATGGAGTTATCTCCCTTTATAAGCAGTAGCAATTTTAAGTGTAAAACTTGGATTGTGTATCAACTGTTTGATACATATTATTACCCTGATTTTGTGGACTTATGTTACTATGATATCTACAGTACAATGATATAAATTGTTCTTTAGTAGCACATTTGCCAGTAGTATTACGTTATCGTTTCTCACTAGGTGGCGTACAACTTCCGTTTATTGTTGAATTTCCGTTGAGAATGTGACCATATTTTTGTAAACATAAGACGAAGTATAACCTCAGTGCATACAGATTTCGTAAACAACAATGCCGTGAAGTCACAGTAGATCTGAAGCATGTCGAAGCTGAAAAGTATACAAATTAATTTGTTTTTAAAACAAAATGCACCGTGGCTGAATTTGTACAGGCCACAGTCACAGACAAGTCTGTCAAAATATTCTAAACTTGTGTATTTACTACATGTAAGCTATGAACTACACGTATTTTGTTCCTTACAAAATAGAATTGCAATGCAATATGCGTTGTAGATGTCACCTAAGAACATAGCTTGGTTAAATTCAATACTACCCTCAATCAGGTCATCATCAATGATACCACTATTGCATTATTCCATTAATGCCCAATGGTCTCATCGATTGTCAGTATTCCACGACTGACCGGTCTTCAATACATCGCTCTCATCACCTGTGGGTCAGTTGAAACAATGACATTTGTTGTCGTGTTCCGTTTTTAGACAATGTATTTTCGTGTTATGGGTTTTCGTAATATTATCGATTTTCCGATATAGCGATTGACAGTGTTAACCCTTAATTCATATGACGATTGGAATTTTCAAAGAATGGTTAGTTAAATATTTCTTTGTACATAAGATTGTTTTAAAAGCCATTCCTGAATTTTAATATACTCTCGATTATCTGGCAACTTTTGCTGTCAGTAAAATGGCGTCATATGTTTTCGTAAGAAGTAAAAACAGGGCGATTATATGGGATGGAAATGAATATAAAATCTGGAAATTGCTGGTTTTAAAATTTCATGGTTCTGGTCATCTACAAATCATACTACATCTAAATAAAATAACAGAATGTTTGAAAATGACCATTTTCAAAATTGATGTTTTTTTAGTGCTGAAACCACATGCACTACTGATGACATGTATTTTATATAAGAAACGGGCACATTTCAGTCAGCTCTTTTGTTTACAAGTATGATCAGTGACCCCATGACAATCACATGACAGGTAGAGTCAGTGTCTGAGAGGCAGATGACATAGTTCAATTTTATATAACCCTTCTGGATTTTTTCCAGCTACTTTATATATGAAGTAAATTTTTGGCATTACAAAAAGTATGGTTCAGTAGGTAGGTTCACTATTTTTGGTACTTTATACGTCTTTAAAAGCAATCTTAAACATTTTGGACTGATGTCATGTTGCAGTCCTGTTTACTATCTAGAAATAGAAACCGGAAGACAGGTAAAAAAATAACACGCACTGTGTAAATCAAAATAAAATGGATGATACGAAAACATATACCATGATGATTATAGTAACATAACATTACAATACGATTGTTTCGAATATCATGTCAATTCCGACCACATTCCGTCTTTTTCGTGTCTTGACGTCTGAAATGCTTGGCAGACAACTTCCGGTGTTTATGCTATTACTGTGACAACGTCAACATAGGCCAAATAAAATTAGACCTCTGTTTCCTGTTACCCGACCGACTCATGTCTGGACCCCATTTTGGTGAACATTTTTTTTTATCGCCGACCGACAGGAAAAGTTTTTGTAAGGACCTTTGGGATCACGTTGGAGGTCAATTCGGGCGAAGAAGTCGCCTTGTGAAGGTTTACTTTACTTTCTCATTGGTCAAAGGCGAAGTTCAAGTCGCCGCCCGTGTATTTTCTCCACTTGTCATTTATGAAAATATCGATATTGTGCACGTGTTTATTGAAATCTATCGTTTCTGTTATTAAGTATTTTGAATGTGATTTTCTTGGAAAGTAATCCATTACGGTTTATAGAAACTTTACTTTCGTTCATTAGAGGTTTTGTTTATTGTTTATATATGCCCGGCTATTTGTATTTGTTTTTCGTAAACAAACAACAATGGTGCCATTTTGGTAAGGGGACGCAATGCGGTACTGTGCTACGGTAAATGTTGACTGCACTTTTTGTCCGAAGCTACTTTCAACAAAATGAACTTTTGATTTATTTTTTTTCTCATTTCTGTGACATAAAATCATAGATAACATATCAATTATGTTTTCATATATGGGCTGTTTAAAAAAAAATGACCCCAAAGTGTGACATAGGTGACCAAAATTAAAGTAATTGGAAATTGATGTCCTATTGAATTTTAAGGACCCACATAAGTCCAAGTTTACTAATTTATCATCGGTTTGTGAAAGAAATTAAGAAAAAAAAAATTGCAACATTTTATTAATGGCTTTTGATCTATATTTTTGTAACACTAACAATATTTCTCAACAAAATTACAACAGAAGTAATTCTAAAAATTATTGTACATTATTAATTTATTGATACAACGAAGTTCAAAAATTAATTTTCGATCATTTTTAACCAATATTTTTAATTTAGAGATAAAATTTAATGTATTTTCACCATTTTTTAAAGTAATTTTTTGGTTTCTCATTACAAAAGTTTCTGTTTCTGTTAAAAAAAGGTCTACACTGATATGAAAAGTACATTTGAAGACACATACACGATACTAATTCATTCACTGAAAATTTCATAGAAATTGCTTTATCCATTTTTGCGTTATTGACAAATGACAAATGAAAAACGCATGTATTTTGACCTAATTTTGTTACACTCCTGACATATTTTTTTTATATATCAACTAAAGTGAATATTTCAACAGAAATAGGTGTTAAAATTGGAGTCCAATGAATAAAACAGGCCATCAGCATATAATTTAACAATTATCTATTAGAGAAATATTAATTTGCTTGATATTAAGACCTAAAGTTGACCACAAGCAGCTGTATCAAGTAACTTAGGGCAGTAAAATACTTGAAAAATACATTCTACTAAATTTATTTACTTCTCACTTGCTTTCTTATTACATCAGAAAAGTTCACATTTGTTTTATTTATTCACATTGTTTTAATATTTTGTTTGGTGGTAAGTACAAAAATAGGTCAGGAGTGTAACAAATGTTCAACTCAATGGAGACTTGTAGTTTTTGATGCTGAAGAAGGAAGGACTCACCCTAACTTTCCTCTGTCTGTTTTAATTTTGATGATATGACATGAGATTGGTAATTTTAGAGCTATGGTCTATTGACAAGAATGACGGTATTGGCAGCCATATTTGTCGACTGATCAAAATCACAGCAAAAGTTTTGAACTAGATACCATATAAAGGAACATCCACACCAATTTTGGTTCCAATCTGCCCATTGGATTCAGAGGAAATGACTTAAAAAAAATTTACTACGACGGATGCCAAATGATGGAAATAGCTAAAAAGTAGGATTTTTGTGTCAGGAGTGTAACATTTTATGTTGATAGTTAAATACATAGCTATTTTCCAATGAATGAAACAATTATTCACAAAACATTTAATATTATAATTACCAATATTTATATCCTTCATTTCTGCTTTGTGAAAACTAGAATGTCTTAATCATTTTTGAAAAACTCTTTGAAGTGGTCATGATTATATAGATTATTTTTCAATCAGCGGCTTAAATAAATTATAACAAGGATATAGAATGCTACAAATATAATAGAATTGCATTACAATACCTCAGCATGACACAGATGGTCAGTTTCAGTCAACCAAATTTTCTAAATCTGACTAAAAAGTAAGTTCAATAGTGCTTGTATTTAATTGGATAAAAGCGTTACACTCCTGACATAGATGTTTTGGCCACACAAAAGAACTGGCGGTCATCAGATCATTATGCTTGTCACTCATGATCTTTGACTAAATTAAAACACAAAATATTATAATTAATAAGATTGTGTTAAAATTATGACCTTGTAAATTTAAATGTTACACTCCTGACATATTCCACAGGTGTTCTTCTATTGAACATAGGATTGATGCAAAAGCTCACAGAGACATGTTGATGCTTCTGGTTTCAGCTATGATACTTAAAGAGACAATTAACCATTGTCAGTTGTTGAGAAGTATGCTACATACCTAAATAATTTCACTTTTAGACAACACAAACAGTTTTATTGACCTTTATTTTTTTTGATACATGGTAATTTTACCTATCTGGTCCTGTCTTCAAAATTACAAAAAAATGCATAAATTATGCATGAAATTTTACCTAAAATATCAAAGTTTTCCATAAGATATATTTTTCTACTGTACAATTATTTGTTTTCTNATTACACAACATAGCAGTACATGCATCTTTGTAAATGTCACACTAAAAGTGTTACACTCCTGACATTTTTTGATACATTTTTGGACGCTATTTTTTAGTGGTAGCCGATAATGCAGTGAAATTTTGCAGCAAGGTTCTATGTACCAAAGTACATATTCTGATACAAAAAGATCCAATTTAAATCATCACATATTAGAATGGTCAATGATAAAAGAAATGGGGTCATTTTTTTTTAAACAACCCATATGCGAAGATTGCAATTCAAAATTTGTTGAAATGTGTGTAGACGCTTCAGATATTTATCCATCCGTATTGGTATTTTATACTCGAAACCGGGTTAATATTACGATCTATCGAACTGTTTATTTACATACAGACATGTGTAAACGTTAACACATAATCCAATTCAAAAATAAACTTTGAACTACAGTAGCTTTCCTCCGTTCTAATTTGAGGTCTGGCAAATAATAATTACAGCCTAAAATACTTTCTGCAATTTTTGACTATCAGTGGCAATTTACGTTTGTGCTATATTTTCATTCCTTACTGTACTGTACTCCTACATTGTATATATAGTTGGACCATTGTGCAAATTGACAGAGACATCGTTCTTCTGCTGAAGATCACACAAATATGAGTTATTACAATTTATGTGGTATTGGATCACAACACAATAATATTTCAAAAGGAAAAGGGGGTACATATAAAAACCACTGGTATGCAAGATTCCAATTAAGGATTGATCTCAATTTTTTTTCGGTTCATGAAGAAATAAACTCAAAAATGTGGTACACACTGTGTAACCCGCAAAGTGGGTTACGCAAGGGTGTGTACCACATTTTTGAGTTTATTTCGAATGAACCGAACAACAAATTGTGATCAATCCTTATAAATTAATTCCTAATTCAATTTTTTTCTTGTCCTAAAAATATTTTGACAGATAATAATTGCTTAAAAAGAATTAAAATTAAAAATTTTGCCAATTGAGACCCCAACATGTGACTTCCGGTTAAAATTTTTATCTATGACATGATGGATAAAAAATTCTAACCAATCAAATTCAAGCATTTGCTACAAATTTATTTATTAGTCAAGGTAGACAAAAATAAAAATGTGACATTGAATAGATGTCCTTAAGGTAGTTTTAATCATTTTAGCACTTCTACAGGACCCTGTGATTACAATTGGTGTTACAGTATCACGATATCATTCATTCCTTCATTTAAAAAAACAAAAAATCCCTACCTACCAGGCTACCTGCCCATATTTTTTCTGGTATGTAACAGGAAACAGAGGTATGATTTTATTTGGCCATATCATAGTCGTAAATACGGTAGATTATAAGTAATTGTAATATGGAGATGCCAAGAAAACGGCTGAATAAATAATGGTGTTCGGTACCCCACTATCTGTCAGATATCAGAAATATATACATAAAGGCAGATCGTTTTCCTTTCATGATGCTGACAGCTGCAGATAAAGAAAGAAAACAAATTTAATAATTGTCTCTGCATTGAAGTCTTTGATACAAATAAAATAATTTAATTGATATCTGTCTTTTACAAAAATTGTTAGATAGTTTTATGTTGAGGATCGAATGTTAAAACGGCACGTATCGATTGGAGTTTTTGTTGTGTACATTGACACCGGAAGTCTAGTGCTTTACATTTCATCGAAATCACATGATCTGCAAAACATATTGGGTATCTCTACCAAAATTGAGCCTGACTAATATCTTCTTCAAAAACCTTCTCAGGGCTATTCTCTTGTCTGTATCAAAACCATATATACAGCATTAAAAATGTCACACACTGCAGACTAGGATGATCAATTGATTTTAATTACAGTTGCTTTTTACAATTAATTTCAGGTTCAACAATGAGAAAAAAGTGTGTTATGTGCTCTCCAGACAAATTTGAGTACAATTATCACCCCAACAAAGAAACTTTTCATCATATTTTTAACAGACAGTTGTCAGGAAAATGTATAAATGCTCAAAAGATTGTAGACGATTATGTGTCACACCAGGCACCTGGTCTAATGAAAGAAAAAGAATACGACCTGGGAAGTAACAACAAAGTATTTGCATCAAAATGGTTGGATGATAAGCAGGTTGTTTTTGGAACTAAATGCAATAAGGTATATATCATTGATCAATCTTTTGTAGAAAGGTATTACCTTTTAGATAAGACCAAAACAAATTTCAGGTTTCATTTCCAAAAACAAATAGAGAAACTATATACATAGGTAGGTTAGGAATTGTTTATTTTTTACCTTTTTATTATTTTTTTTTAAATCCTAATTGTTCAAATGACATGTTGTTTATTATAAATAACATGTTCATATTATATCAAGCTGTTTGATTTGTTTCCTCCAGAAATTTTATTAATTTCTTCAGGCAACTGTGTACCTTGAAATTATGTTTTAATTATAAACCTTTAGGCCACACCAAAAAAATTTCTTGTTCGGATTTTCCAGACAAAAATAGTGAGGCGGCGAGCGAATTTAAAAAAAAAAATTTATGAAAATGATGAAGCGAAATTTTTTTTCCCGCAAAAGGAACTAGTTTTCATTGGTTGTGTCCAGTATATATATATATGATATCTTGAAAATATTGTGCAAAATTATAATGTGTATCCTCCTGGCTAAAACACTTTGAATGGAAACCACTGTATGAACAACATGGCGGGTGTTGTACAAATATCAAATCAAATATTTATTAATCTAATCATGGTCCCACAGGGGCAGTTACATAAATATAACAATGATGATTAATACAGTAGACAGTACATTGCTATAAACAGTAAATGTCAATAATTTTAATTGATAGTATGCTCAGTAGTGATCAGGGGATGTCATACACAGTATAGAATAGAATAGAATATTTTATTAATCCAATTAAGGACCCTTGCGGGTTTATAATTTCATACAATGATTACAATGATTAGAATACATAATACAAATTAAATTGATGAATTATAATAACGATTTACTAGGAGGGAAGCAGGCACCCAAGGGAGATATAAAAACAGCAACCGTTATATATTTTATGGATTATTCCCCTTGTTCAAGATTAGAAACTTAAAGAAATGTAGGAGGCCGATTCCCTCCTAGGATTACAATGTTATGTATGTGGTACTATTGTACCTGATCTCTGCCAAAGTGCAATCCAGGAAATTCAAGAAGCAGGAACTGTTAACATTTCTGAAGCACCCGAGTTCACCTAGTTTTTGTAGGGGTCTGTGTTGTCTTCCTGTGCCCCATTCTGTTTTTTTCCCCGAATTTCCCGTACTTTGATGAAACTTTCGTTTCTTCCTTTTCCGTAAATAATTGTACTGTACATGTTACTACACTGGTTATGAGAATTAAGATATTGTATCTGCCTATGAATGATCCTTTTGATTTATTACAAGATACCAACAGTCTTACATTATAGGAGATATCAAAAGAAATCGGGATGTAAACATTTTATTACAAGGCTTCACATCGAAAAAAACGAACCGGAAATGTTTACCGATAACAAAATATACGAAAGATACCGGACCGGAAATGATTTTTTCCGGATTTGAAAAAAAAAAAAAAATGAAATCGGCAAAAATCAGAGCGGCGATTCCGTCGAACAAGACATCAATTTGGTGTGGCCTTAGAAATTGTTTTTATTAAAGACAATTTGAAAAGGAAAGGAGTTCATAAAGCAATCTGTTAAATTAACTGTTTATATATTAAAAACCCCAAACAAGTATGCTACAGTTGCTTGACATTCTAATGACTGAGGTCCCGGATGTCTCAATGAGTTGGGTAGTTGGATTACGTAGCAAGCCTATCACGAATACGGCGTGGGTTCGTGCACGGCTTTGTAAATTACCAGTTGCTTGCCCATGGTTGGTGGTTCTTTCTGGGTACTCCTGCTTCTTCCACCACTAAAACTGGTCGCCATGATATAGCTGATGAATTGCTGAAAGTGGCATTAAACACAATCAATTAAATATTCAATAATCGGGAAAAAAAAAACATATTTTCATTGTTGAAAATGTCTGGGTTTTGTGATGGTTCTTTTTTTCCTCAATAAAAATGTTGGGGTCTGGGGTTCAAAATAGGGCAATCTGAAACATGCACATGTTTTCTTCTTGGCCTAAGACAAATTAAATTAACCAAGGAATAAAGCTTGAATCAACATCCATATATATAGATTTGTCACTGTATATGTTTGTATTGTTTCTCTTCGTCTTGGCACTCAGTGGTGTAATGGTTAGTTTGCACGCCTCGAGTGCGGTAGATTGTGGGTTGGAGCCCAGATCAGGTAAAATCAAAGACTATGAAATTGGTATTTGTTGTTTTTTCGCTAAGCACACAGCATTCAGGAGAAAGAGCAAAGACCGGTTGGCTCGTAATCAGGATAATGTGTACAACTAAGCGTGTTGGTCTATGATAAAGCAGACCTCATCATCACCTCACTGAAAATTAACATGTTCTCATATGATATAGCTGAAAAATTGCTGAGTTGACGTTAAACAGCAATCGCTCACTCAATCTTTTCGTTTTGATCAGTTTTAGGGCTAAAATTATTTTTGACATCAATATTAATTATTCCATTTGTAGTTTTTGCTTCTATACATTTTTTGCTTGCATTTCATAAGTTAAGATAAATTTCCTTAACATCCATCATGTTAATATTTTAAAAGGTAATTATTTCAAAAACTTCTAGAGATACAATTTACAATGTATGTATGGTGGATTTGAAATTATTACAGAAATTCGGTAAAAGATTGTGTTTATAATTTGAAATACTTAAGTACCGCTAATCTTATATTATACACAGAAGGTAAAAATATAATTATTGATAGAATAAAGATTTATTGATATTTTAATGAACGTGTGTAACTTTATTTTTTGCCAGCTAATGGTAATGGATGTGTACTGTGGAAGGACAATCCAGATTCCTTCACTAAAGAGTAGTGACGAAAGTATTCCAGCCGACTGTCCATGTGGTATACATGCCATTTCTCTCAACCCATCACAGTCACTTCTAGCTACAGGAGCAAAAAATACAAATGACCTTGCAATTTATATGCTTCCGACCTTTGACCCGGTTATGGTAGGGGAGGTAAGTCACTGCCTAAGTTGTATGAACACTGTACATTGTTCTATTATTTTACTTTATTTGATTACAAAACAGGCTTGTAAACTTTAATATTTTTAATACATTATTGTTTATAATATAAGATAAGTGGTGGTAAATATTTTTTTATCCTGTAGCTGTGCCATTTTTTTTAGCAACCAGATAAATTAATTCTTTATATAGTTATCATGGTCACTGACAGTATACCAGAATCAATTCTTTTTTTGACATCACTATCTGAAATCTTAGAAATTCACTTATAATGTCAAGTCGTGTGAGTTGGATTTTGACCTCGCCAGTTTTCTATTGAAATTTTATTGCTTTTATTAATTTTTATACGCCCGTCTTTAAAACGGGACGTATTATGGTATACCAATGTCTGAGTGTTCGTCCGTCCGTTTCACATGTCGCNNCTCTAACTTAAGAACCCCTTGGCCAATTCACTTCAAATTTCACAGAGTTATTGGAATTGATGATCTTACGGTCTGTATACTTTATGGAGAAATTTCGAATTTTCATTCCAGAGTTATGGGACTTTAATCATCAAATTGTAGGCGATTTTTTGGATGTCACGCTGTAAATTGAGAATCCCTTGGCCAATTCACTTCAAACTTCGCATAGTTATTGGAATTGATAGTCTTATGGTCTGTATACTTTTTGGTGAAATTTCAATTTTTCATTCCAGAGTTATGGGACTTTATTCATCAAATTGTAGACGATTTTTCGTATGTCGTGCTGTAAATTGAGAACCCCTTGGCCAATTCTCTCCAAACTTCGCATAGTTATTGGAATTGATAGTCTTATGGTCTGTATACTTTTTGGTGAAATTTCAATTTTTCATTCCAGAGTTATGGGACTTTATTAATCAAATTGTAGGCGATTTTTTGTATGTCGCGGTGTAAATTGAGAACCTCTTGGCCAATTCACTTCAAACTTCGCACAGTTATTGGAATTGATAGTCTCACGGTCTGTGTACTTTTTGGTGAAATTTCGATTTTTCATTCCAGAGTTATGGGACTTTATTCATCAAATTGTAGGCGATTTTTCGTATGTCGCGCTGTAAATTGAGAACCCCTTCGGCAATTCACTTCAAACTTCGTACTCTTATTGGAATTGATAGTCTTTACTACTCAACGATTGATGTATAGTTGGTTTTTTTTGTCAATACAAAAGGTAATGTCACACTATTATAGTGTTTTATTTCAACATAAATATTGTATAAATGCTCCAATTCATGTTTATGGTGCAGCTATTGGTGAAATTTAGATTTTTCATTCAAGAGTTATGGGAAAGAAAGTCTTTACAAATATTGTATGAATGTTGATGAAGGGCGTATCATGCGCTCTTGGCGCAGCTGTTTATTTATGCAATTATTGCTGCAGGATAACCAGAATATACATACATGTACCTAGTTTTGGAATATGAAATTTATTGATTTTTGAAATGGAACAGGTTAGGGATATTCCATTTAAGTCTACCTGGGAGGGGGGAAACACCATTTTTAGCTCACCTTGCCAAAGGCAATGTGAGCTTTTGCCATCGCTTGGCGTCTGTCGTCCGTTAACTTTTCACATTTTAATCTTCTCCTGTGAAACCCCTCAGCCAAATGAACTGAAACTTGGTAGGAAGCATCTCTGGAAGGTCCTCTAAAAAGAATGCTCATTTTATCCCGATCCATTAACAGACATGGCCGCCACAGGCAATTCTTGTTTCTGATTGGCCCATTTAAAAAAATCTTTTCCTCTGAAACCGTTTGGCCAAATGAACCGAAACTTTGTAGGAAGTATCTATGGAAGGTCCTCTATAAAGATTGCTAATTTTGTCCCGATCCGTTAACAAACATGGCCACCACAGACAATTCTTGTTTCTGATTGGTTGATTTCTAAAAAATCTTCTCCTCTGAAACCGCTTTGCCAAATGAACCAAAACATGGTAGGAAGCATCTATGGAAGGTTCTCTATAAAGATTGCTCATTTTGTCCCGATCCATTAACTATCATGGCCGCTACAGGCAATTATTGTTTCTGATTGGTCGATTTCTAAACATCTTTACTCTGACACAGCTTGGCCAAATAGACCGAAACTTGGTAGGAAGCATCTATGGAAGGTCCTCTATAGGAATTGCTCATTCCGTTTTGATCCGTTAACAAACATGGCCATCATAGGCAATTCTTGTTTCTTATTGGTTGATTTCTAAAATAACTTTTCCTCTGAAACCGCTTGGCCAAATGATATGAAACTTGGTAAGAAGCATCTATGGAAGGTCCTCTAGAATAGAGATTGCCATTTCGTTTTGATCCATTAACAAACATGGCTGCCACAGGCAATTCTTGTTTTAGATTGGTTGATTTAAAAAATCTTCTCTGAAACTACTTTCCCAAAACGAACCGAAATTTGGTGGGAAGCACCTATAGGCTATGGAAGGTTCTGTATTAAGTTTCCTCAAAGCAGAATGAAAGGTGAGCGACACAGGCTCAGTTCAGTGGTGAGCCTCTAGTTTTATTTTTCTGTTGGTTGTAGGGGTGAAACCATATTTTTTTATGTTGGGTGGTTTTTTTTCTATTGGTGGGGGGTCTGAATTAAGTGGCATCCCCCCCCCTCCCAGGTATATTTAAATGGAACAGCCCTTAGAAATGTTCTGAAAGCCTTGCATTTTTACCTGTGCCTACACCTCATTTAAATAAATTTTATATTCCGAGACAATGTATAAATACTGTACAGCAATTTTCTTATCTTGTTTCAGTGTTCACATTCAGATTGGATATTTGATATAGAGTGGGTGGATGATGAATATGTCGTGACAGGTAAGTGCACAGACATAGTAGTAAATGGTGGAATGTTATTTAGCTATATATATCATTGCTAGAATAAAATATGGGCAATGTTTAGTTTATACAGTGATGGTCAATAATTCCACCACTATCAACAAAAAAAACAACCACCTCTCATCTGAAACCATTGAATACATATCAGACCACAACATATGGCATTGGAAGTCCAGATCCTGGCTTGAGAAAGGCACAATAAAAGAACCGCCTAGCGCATAAATGCATGATGTATCCCCCCGCACTTGCATAATATTTATTATTAATCAGTAGGTTATATTATGAATACTACATACTGGTTTGTATTTATACAGCAAGAACATTATATTGCTCCAAAATGCTTTGCCGGTCTATTATGGCTTTTAAGGCCATAATGGACTGGTAAAAGCCATAATGGACTGGGTAAAAGCCATATAATGGACCGGTCCATTATGGCCTTCTTCAAAAAGAATGAAGATTTATACCTAAAAATTTCATAAAATTTCAAAATTCTAAAATCAATAAAAAAAAATTAAAAATGTTAAAGTTCAAAATTTTCAAAAAAAAATTCAATATTTCAAGTTTCAAAAAAATTTCTAAATTTTCAAAAACATTTCAAAATCATAAAATTTTCAAAAAGTTACAAAAATTTCAGTTTTCATAAAATTTCTAAATTTTAATATTTAAATAATAATATTGAAAAATGATAAAACAATTATAGCCTACCATTTCGGTCAATACTATGGCCTTCTTTAAAAAGAATGAAGATTACCTAAAATTGAAATTGACTGGTTAATAACAGTATTAAGAAATGGGTGTTTTCATAATGGACCAATTATATGTCCTCGTTTAAGTCATAATGGCCAATACAACCTTCCTTGGGCCATTATGACTAACCTTGAACATATAACCGGTCCATTATGAAAACACCCATTTATTAATACTATAGTTTTATATATTTATAGAAAGCAGCCTTGCAATCTTAATGTATAACATACTTTATTGAAGGATGGAGTATATTGCAGCATGATCTGAATAATATACTGGAAGTACTCCACTTTGAACACTTTGTAAACCTCTGATGTAAATATGATCTATAATGCCTCCATCTCTGTGTGTTGCAGAATTTATAAGTGATACAAGTATTATACGAAGACAAACAAAGATTAAAAAATCATTGTTACCTTTTTAATTTCAACAATAATTCTTCATGGTGTGGCTTAAAGAAACTAAAATTTCGAAACCAACATATAGATCACGTAAGCTAACACGTAAACAAGACACAACAGTCTTTCCGAAATGTGCCGGACTGTCGGTCCTGACTGGCAATTTTTAGTCCGGACTGGCAAAATATTATCCATACCGGACCGATTGACCGGCAATTATTCTGTGATACGTTCGGGTCGTTATATTTTATTACTGATAAATAAAATAAATAAAATAAACACCGGCCGTGTGTCTTCTAAATCAATGATATGGAGATGCTTGTTATTGTAAACAATTACAGTCATTTTCAAAATTCGCGGAGATGAAGTGCAGCCATGCTTTTTCAATGTTTTTTCCACCTGTCAAGGTCATTGATCTAGATCGCCAAAGCGCTTAAGATATCGGTAAGATGACCATGATCTAAAACGCGTACGTGACGTACAGTGTGTATAAAATGGCCACCGGCGGTGTGCCCAGTGGAACCATTCTGGCTGTTCATTTACAGAAATTGTCGCATTTATCAAGTGAAACAAGAGTTATGCAAAATGTTTAACCTTCATGATATACTTTCTGACCTTCATGGGAAAGATAGCAAAACCCTGATTTGCAATATCTCTTGAGTTAAAAAAAAAAAAA
>MJUT01010587.1:348878-371390 GCA_002080005.1 Gigantidas platifrons | reverse complement strand
TCCCTATGTTAGGGGAAACCAACAATCAATTTAAATTGGCCTAAGGAACATTTATACTTAAATTTTCTAACAAAAATAGCCAAATGATGCACTACCACTATGCCCACATCATAAGGTGTAGATAATTAATATGAGGGGTTATTCTACTCTATGAACGTTCATTGTAGATTGCATAGTTCTGCACTACATGCATATATGGCAATCAAGAATTCGGGCTAGTAGTTTACAGTTTCGGGCAAGTAAAATCAATATGGCAAGAGATTGAGAATAAATGATTAAACATTTCATGCTATGTTTTTTAATCAGTCATATTTATTAGATAGATTAAAGTCAAATTAGTTCTCAGTTAATGTTCTGAAGATATTGTGGAGTAATACATGTATGTTGCATAGTGCAAAACGAAAACTGTCCTGAATTTTTGTCATATTTTTCGGTCCGGCAAGTTTTGGTTCGGTCAGGCAAATTTTTTTGTTTGCCTGACTGAATGTCAGGCAAGGGTTTTCAACTTTCAGAAAGACTGACACAATTCTCAAAATTGGTGATTTTTCAACCAAAAACTAAGTTTTCTCCCCAAAGCCCTTGCTTCAAATATTTCCATGTAAGAACCCATCCAAGTTAATGATAATTACAAACCACATGCAAAAAAAATTTCAAATCAATCCATGTTTACTAAAGTTATCGCGTAAACAAGACACAATTCTCAAAATCTGTGATTTTTCAACCAAAAACTAAGATTTTCCCCCAAAACCCTTGCTTCAAATATTTCCATGTAAGAACCCATCCAAGATAATGATAATTACAAGCCACATGCAAAAAACTATTCAAATCCATCCATGTTTACTCAAGTTATCGCGTAAACAAGAAAGTGTGACGGACGGACAGACAGACAGTCGGCCGCTATTACTATATCCCTCACCACTATCGCGGGGGGATAAAAATGGTGTAGGGTTAAATGCCTACTTGTATTAGATTGACATGATGAATTAGAATACTTGTGTTACAATATAACATACAGCCTACAGAAGGCATGTTAACATGAAGACCAGTCCTTGCTCTTTCTCCTTCATGCAAGCCACAAATACCAAGAAAATAATGTCTTTAGTTTTACCTTATAGATTCAAACTAGATCTCCCATTCCCAAGGCATTCCATGAAACTCACTCTATGTAGCTACAGAAACATGACTGAATGGTATTTTGTAACATGTTTTGTTTCATGGAGATGTGATATCGTTTCTTTGAATTTCCTGGATTGCACTTTGGCAGAGATCAGGTACAATAGTACCACATATACTGTATCACTACTGAGTATACTATTATTTAAAATTATTGACATTTACTGTTTATAACAATGTACTGTCTTCTGTATTAATCATAATTGTTATATTTATGTAACTGCCTCCTGTGGGACCATGATTGGATTAATAAAAATATAATATATATATATTGTATCGCCTACCGTTAGTTCTCCAGCTATGGAGGAAATTAATTCTGTTATAAGAAAATCAAAGTGTTCATGCTAATTAAGGTATAATAAGGTATAAAAGTGGTTCCTTTACACATTTCTCACTGTTTTGAAGGTTCAAGAGACAGTCAGTTAGCTTTATGGAAAGTAGATACTTTAGACAGCAGTGAATCAACAGAAGCCAACAGTTTACAGTTCCCAGAATATATCATAAAGAAACCAGAAGTTGTCAAATTATGTGATAAAGCTGAAAAAGTTAGAGCCCTGTGTTTTGATTATAATAGAAAGGTGAGGTATTCCACCAATATATATAATATGATATAATATAAATGTGTATTAAGATTAAATAGAAATTTTATAACTTGCTACAGAAGAATAAAATACAGATCAAGTTAAATTGTTTAGATATAATACCTGTATCATTTCCAAGTTTCCATCCTTAATTATGCAAAAAAGTTTTTATGGATTGACTTGAAATTTTAAAAATTATGGTAGACAGGTCTTTTTTTACAAAAAATGCATGAAGAAATATTAACTAAATTTCTCTTAGATTCATTTGACATATATTATTTACAATTTACTTTCTCTTTTCAGGAATTAGGCGTTTTATCATTAAATGCATATTTTCATATATGGGATGTAGAAACATTTTCTCCTGTAAGTATATCTAAAATGTTAAGTAATATATAAGAAGATAAAAAACCAACGAAATACAATTTTGCCATTGATTGTTTCCTGTAATGTTTAAAACCACAAATTCAAGAACCCAAGGATCTCTGCATTTTGTAGAAACCATGAAAATGGTGCCAAAGAGTAAAAGTACTTTCACAGTATTCAACTTCAGAAACTATAAAAATATTTTGTTTTAAGTTTTATTATATTACACAGGATAGGTAATATATATCTTTTTGTGAAATACTAATTTTCAAGTATATTCTACCACATTCTTTATGCATGAGCATAAAATATGAGGAAAAGGATATCCTTATCTATACAAGCAGTGATATATTGCTGGATTAGCTAAATGTTCTGTGAAACTTCTGTCCAACATTTTAATATCTATTTTATCAGCAGTAAAATCTAATCTTCAGATGTGAAGTGATATGAATCAGATTGGTTAACTTCTACATTCCAAATGTAAGCTTCTTTTTCATTGAAGCAACTTTTCAGTAATACCTACATACAAAATTTATATATCTCAATTAGTACATTATTCCAAAGCATATCCATCCTTTCTCTATAAATCACTGGGGTAAAGCTGATGACCATAACTGTAAATTACGGTCATCCCAAGATGTCGGACATGAAATTGGGTAATAATCTTTTTTGTCGATTAAATTGTTTCTATAATGTATTTTAAATCACACATGCATTAGTACGATAGTAATCTATGAACTTTTCACAAGGAAATCACAAATTACGACTGAAAAATATATATGAAATAGAAAATCCGATTTAAAAAAATCGCTAAGATGACCGTAACTGAAAACTGCAAATACGGTCATCTCAGTTTTCAGTTACGGTCATCTTAGCGATTTTTTAAAATCGGATTTTCTCTTTCATATACATTTTTCAGTCGTAATTTGTGATTTCCTTGTGAAAAGTTCATAGATTACTATCGTACCAATGCATGTGCCATTTAAAATACATTATAGAAACAATTTAATTGACAAAATAGATTCTTACCCAATTCCACATCCGCCATCTTTGGATGACCGTAATTGCAGTTACGGTCATCAGCTTTACCCCAGTGATAAATGATTGCTGGTGATGAGTAAACTATGTACACATGATTCATGACAGTGGGATTGAAGCCTTCAGAAGCTTTACTATCATGTCTAGGAATCTTCTGCCATTCATATTTGGCATTTAGCTAACATGGCAGAAACCAATGCTTGTCCCATTAAAATAATTATGTAATGAGCCATTACTAATTAATGCATTTATATGTTAATTGTAGGTTGGCAATAGAAATTTGTGACATTCTAGATGAATGTGTATATGGAAGTATCTCTAGTTGTAAAAGAACCTCATATTGTATGTCTTTGTTATTTGTAGGTAAGCAGTAGAAAATTGTTTCATTCTCGTGAGAATGTGTGTATGGCCGTGTCTATAGACAAGACAATGTACGCTGTAGGGTCTCAATCTCATATCAACCTGGTGGATCCTAGATCTCCAAATACATTAACAACTGTGATATCTAAATTTAGAGGAGGAGGTTAGTAATATATGTTTGTTTATTGTGTCGCCTGCATTATGCAGAGGCGACAGATAGGGATCACTATCCGTCGTCGTCGTCGCCGTCACAAAATAATTGCTGTCACATTTTTCTCAGGAACCACACAGGCCAGCTTCTTGATATTTGGCACAGAGCATCAGTATGGAGAACTGTATGGTGTAAGACAGTTTCAAATCTGCTGCATGTCCACTTCCTGTTTGACGGAACTTAGAATATTTTTTATATTGAAAAATTTGTCATAAAATAATTTCTGTCACATTTTTCTCAGGAACCACACAGGTCAGCTTCTTGATATTTAGCACAGAGTATCAGTATGGAGAACTGTATCGTGTAAGACAGTTTCGAATCTGCCGCATATCCACTTCCTGTTTGACGGAACTTAGAATATTTTTTATATCGAAAAATTTGTCATAAAATAATTTCTGTCACATTTTTCTCAGGAACCACACAGGCCATGTGTGATATTTGGCACAGAGCACCAGTATGGAGAACTGTATTGTGTAAGATAGTTTCGAATCTGCCGCATGTCCACTTCCTGTTTGACGGAACTTGGAATATTTTTGATATCGAAAAATTTGTCATAAATTGTAATTTTCGTAAACTTCATCGGTCAAAACTAACTATATCACAAAATTTAGAATAATATACTTTTTCATCATGATGTTACTTTCAATGTTGAAGTAATCTAAAGAAAATAAGTTCGCAGGCGACACATGTCTTCCCTGGAAGACTTACTACTAAGTTTGTTTGTTTGATGGTGTTTAACGTCACTTTCAACAATAGTTCAATTATAATGTGGCGGTCAGTTTTCTTGGTGGAGGAAACCGGAGGACCTAGAGAAAACCACCGACCTGTCGCAAGTCACTGACAAACTTTATCACCTAATGTTGTACACCTCGCCCTGATTGAGATTCGAACTCACAACATCAGTGGTGATAGGCACGGATTGCATAGGTAGTTATAAATCCAACTACTATACGATCACGACCACGACGCCCCCAGTAATATATAAGTAATTTATATTGTAGAGGTAGATGGATACATTTCGTTTACCCAAAATATAAAAAAAAAATAGAATTGAAAGGCCTAGGTAACCGAATGATTAAGGTCATTTACATGTGATCATAAGCCTGAAGATGGTGCTACCCCCCATAAACCTGGGAGTCAGGATGTATCTGTACTATTAATCTTTTTATAGTACAACATTTTCTATATTTATATTTTTTAAACATTTTGATACATGTTCCTGATACGGCAAATGGCAGTTTAAATTGTTTATTGAAAAAACTATCAAAAACAAGATGAACTGTGAGCTAATGCTCACTTATGATACCCCCGCTGTTCGGCAAACAGGAAGTAGGAATCTGACGAGTCAAATAACGCTTCCCACGATATGGGGTACCTATATGAAGCTTGTAACGAAATATCAGATTTCTGCCATCAATAGTTGATGAGAAAAATGCGACGAAAAATGTGCATATTTGTTCAATGTTTATAAAAACCAACTAAGTCGGCAAACAGGAAGTAGGAATCTGATGGGTCCAAAAACGCTTCCCACAATATGGCATACCTATATGAAGCTTGTGACCAAATATCATATTCTTGTCATCAATAGTTGCTGAGAAAAATGCGACGAAAAATGAACATATATATGTTAAATGTGTATAAAAGCCAACTAAGTCGGCAAACAGGAAGTAGGAATCTGACGGGTCAAAAAACGCTTCCCACAATATAGCATACCTATATGAAGCTTGTGACCAAATATCAGATTTCTGCCATCAATAGTTGCTGAGAAAAATGCAACGAAAAATATGTTGGGGCGGACAGACGGAAGGATGGAAGGACAGACAGAGGTAAAACAGTATACCCCCTCCCCCACCGGGGAGCGAGGGTATAATAATCTGCTGTATTACCATTTGCATTGTACAGTAAAAGGCAATTGAAATGTATGCACTGTATGTATTTCTATTTGTTCTTTTTTTGTTTTTATACCCCCACTCCACCGGAGTGAGGGGGGGGGGGTATACTGTTTTACCTCCGTCCGTCCTTCTGTCTGTCCCAAGATATTTTTCGTCACATTTTTCTCAGCAACTATTGATGGCAGAAATCTAATATTTGATCACAAGCTTCATATAGGTACCCCATATCGTGGGAAGAGTTTTTGGACTCGTCACATTCCTACTTCCTGTTTGCCGACTTGGTTGGTTTTTATACACATTGGACATATATACTGGGGTATCATAAGTGAGCATTAGCCCACAGTTCATCTTGTTTTTTCTAAAGAAAATCAGTACCTATAAAATGATTTAATTTATAGCTTATTCAACCTATTTGCATGTACAAATGTATGTATGTTTAATATACGGTTGTCAATTTAAAAGACTAAATGCACTTCCACTTAAATAAAAACTTTGTTGATTATAATTACAGGTATAAGATCACTGAGTTTTAAAGAGGACATATTAACAATAGGTACAGGTGTGGGCCATGTGTTATTCTTTAATGTTAACTTTGTTAATTATAATTACAGGTATACGATCATTGAGTTTTAAAGAGGACATATTAACAATAGGTACAGGTGTGGGACATGTGTTATTCTTTGATGTTAAAGGTGGTAAATACATTGGAACAGAATATGGTCCTGTATGTTCAGTGGGAAAAGGTTGGTTGGTAAGTATCATTTTAGGTTTATACAATGACCATTGCCTATCGCCACTGATGTTGTGAGTTCGAATCTCGATCAGTGCGAGGTGTACAACATTATGCAATAAAGTTTGTCATTGACTAGTGACAGGCCGATGGTTTTCTCCGGGTCCTCCGGTTTCCTCCACCAATAAAACTGACTGCCACAATATAACTGAAATAGTGTAGAAAATGGCATTTAACACTTAAAACTAAACAATTGTGTACATCTTGCATTGTAGAATGTTGAAGACTTTTTTTGCATCTTCTCCTTCTTTTGAAAATGTTTGAAGTCATATTTTACATGTGTCATGACTTGTATCACATTGTGGCTTTTATGACATACAAAACAAAACAGTTTCAACTTAATTCATGATATTATATACCTCTGTTGTATGTGAATGCTACCATAGATTTCACATAGTTATTACTAGTACTGTTTTATATTATATCCTACACTTGTTCTATTTGTGCACTCAAATTGCATTTACTGGTTTAATTTTTATTGCATACATTCACTTCCAGAAATTTAGCTTTTCTGGTACCCCTTTCACATATTTTACCTGTTGAGCTTTGGGAAACTAGTTGTAAATCAGTTCATTTCATGTTGACAGAAAATATCAAATGGGCGGATCAAGGGATAATTGTATAATTTTATTATTCAATTTAAAATATAACCCTCCATGGATTAATATGATTTTTCAGCAGGATAAACACAAATATGCTTCGGTGCAAAATTGGGGAAAAACTCTGTGAACCTTTCCATTGTCCCAGTTTTTTTAACCTCATTCACATAAACTTTATGTTTTAAGATACTGCACTGATATTGTATAGAAAGGATATCGATCGTGAAAATGCAATTTTGTAATGTTAATAAAATCAGGTTTATAGTAGAAAAGTATAGGAAGGCCTTAGGGTGGTACATATATGTACCACCCTTCCTATACTTTTCTACTACAGACATTCAATCATTTTATATTTTTATATATAAAATTTAATTTACAAGCTTTAGAAACAGGAAGAAAAGAGAGCCATCTGTAATTAGTTCATTAATGAACACATATTTTATTTTTACAGTTACATGACGACAACTATCGTGAGTTTTTCATGGATCACCATTATCCTAATGCTATTTACACACATCAGTACGATTACACAGGAACTAGACTATTTACAGCAGGAGGACCTCTTCCAGCTGGACTGTGGGGCAACTATGCGGGTCTCTGGCATTAGCAGTGATACATATATTATGTTAGGAAAAAGACTATTTACAGCTTGAGGGCTACTTCCAGCTGGACTGAGGGGCAAACATGCTGGTCCCTTGGCATTAGCAGTTGTACATACATTATGTTAGGAGCAAGACTATTTATAGCTTGAGGGCTACTTCCAGCTGGACTGAGGGGCAAACATACTGGTCTCGGGCATTAGCAATGATGCCTAAATTGTGCTATGAACTAAACTATTTACATTAGGAGGGTCTTTTCCCAGCTGGACTGTGGGGCAACTATGCTGGTCTCTGTGATACATAAAATTGTGCTATTATTTGTCATAATTCACCAGCCAATTGTCAGTCCAAAGGGAGATTGAATCTTTACAATTAGATTACTGGGCATTCTGCTGTTGGTCAGTTTGTTTAATGCTAATAGTGTTAAAGTATTTACAAATGACATGTTGTTCAACTCTGAATACTATTAATTCACACATTATTGCAATGTTTATATCAATCCAAAACTATGTCTGGACCAGGACTGCAGTATTTAAAGTTTGTATTTCTAGAATAAGTTATATTTTCTTCATTATTTTTTATTTTGTCTATCTGTCGCTGTGTAAACACTATAAGAAATAAACAGATAAGGTCATGTTTTGACCACCTGATAATTACTAAAGCTAAATAAAAACTAAAGTTATTGTTTTGATGATAGTTTCCTGCTGTAAATGTGTCATGATAAAGTGCAAAAAAAACATTTGAATTTTTATGTTTCACCTACAAAGAATGTCCTATGGCCAGACATATAGTATCTATCATCCACATCAACATTTAGGTTAACTCTGTTTTAAGTCCTTCATATAATATCATGAAATGTGGAAAGAAACTTCTTTATAGTCAAAATATTTTTTTCATTTTATAGTTTAGATAAGTATATCTCATTATTCATTTGTTATTTGTCATACCGTATTTACTGGTGTATAATGCGCGGGATTTTACCCAGATTATTTATTTTGTAGGAGGGATGCGCATTATAGACAAGAACAATGTGTTTCACTCTTTTTCAGACCGGAAAATTACATGTCGGCCATTTTTTTTTTCCGTTTTTTTTTTAAAGTCGTCCGTTTCGTATTTTTATATTTGACACTATCCCACAAAAATAATAAATTAAATAAAATGAGCCTAATAATGTATTTATTAGTGATGAATTACAACTGTCTTGTGAAATCGTTTTTGTAAAGGTTTACCTTTGTTCGAGAATAAAATCAATACACCAATTGTATGTATTACGTGACAAGATAGTGTGACCGACCATGCGTAAAATAATCAATACTGTGTTTGCCGATAAGAATATAATAAGTGTGTGTATAAGTGTCATAATCCATTATCCACGGTATAGACTGTCAGGCTATGTTTATATAAGTAATTAAAGATTGAAATAAAAAGAAAAGAAACAATAAAATGGATTTGTCAATTTTAATCATATCAATAATAATCTGATTAACAATAAAGGTAATAATTATGAAAAAATTGTATCTAACAGCACAAATGTTTATGAGCACTAATATCAAATTTTAATGTTTGTAGTTTATTGATGATCGTTAATTAGTAGGGTCAATTTTAAAAGATAAAAAAAAATCCGATTGTCGGCGCTCTTTGATGTATGTAACAAAAATATTTGCAACTACTCACCACAAGCGTTGCAATGTTTAACAATCTAATCTAATAAGTGATAATTATTGATTGCTTTTATTTGATCTTTAATTATTATTACCGCGGAATTAATTATTATTTAATTTCGGTAAGATTCGGAATTTAAACATGTATTTACCGATGTTGTGCTACATTTCGTATCCACTACTAAACATCCGGACAGAAAAAAATTGTAGGAAAACGACATATTAAAACTTAAAAGAATTACTATTTTTCAATATTATTCAAGTTTAAAGAATATAAATAGTTCGAATATTCACTCAGAAGAAGAGACAAGCTCAAAGCTATCAAAAATATATACGATTGACATTTAATTCTTACATTTCCGACCACGATTTTTTTCAAAAGTCCATGCCCATTATAGACACGAACAAGTTTTTTTCTGGAGATTTTCAAGGCCAAGAGGGGGTGCGCATTATGCACCAATGCGCATTATAGTACCCTAAATACGGTACCTTATATATGTAACATAAGTTGAAACTTAAATTTTGTTTCATACTTTATAAATTATATTCAAATTAATTTAATTTTGAGCTGTGTACAATCAAACCATGTCATCTAGAATTAGGTTTTCTTGGATAATTTAAAATTGTCAACCTTTTTTTTAGTAATGAGCTTAATATAAATCTTATAACTTAAATAGAACTGCATTGGTGGTGTAATGGTTAGCGTGCTCGCCTTGAGTGTGGTAGATCATGAGTTTGAACCACGTTCAGGTCCAACCATAGACAGTGAAATTGGTATTTGTTGCTTCTTTGCTAAGCACATAACAAAGACTGACTGGTTGACCAGAATCAGTTTAACGTGTCAGAGTACAGCAACATGTGAACCTGCAGACTGTTTGTTAAAGTGATCTAGAACTACATTATATAAAATTCAACTCTGCATGTTGATGTAGTACAAAGTAGACATCATCTCATTGAAATGTAACATGTTCTCGCCATGATATAACTGAAATATTGTTGACTTGGTGTTGAACAACAATCACTCACTATAACTTTTAATACTCATTAATATGAAGTAAAATCAATGGTATATATGATTTCAAAGATATCTTTTTCAGTTTCTTATACTTACTCATTACATAGTACATCTACAGTAATATCTTGTCAGTACAATACATGTTACAATAACAAACAGTACATATTAGTACTCATATACCCCCAAATGTGTCCTCCATTCATACTAGCTTTTAGTTAAATTTACCCTTGATGACTCAAAAACCTTCATTTTATATAAAATAAAATGGTTGTAAAATGATGGTACCTACAACTTTGACATTACAAGGTTTAATTGTTCTGTCCTGTTACCATTAAGGTGTAGGTTTACACCCAGCAAAATTAGGTCAACTGGTAATTGGAATAAATATGTTCTATTTCATCAAACTCTTATGGTTTTTTGTACAAGATAATATGACTTCAAGGTTTTCAAGTATCCTGAACTGATTCACCATAATAAAGCTATAACTATATATAAAACAATCAATTGATCAGTATATTTCATTACTAAATGTATTTTTCCACCAAAATAAAGTTATGAAATATTGTTTATTAGCAGTACTTTTAGCTACATATATGTTTTATAAATTTGACATTACAAAGATAGTATGGTTCATTAATGCATGAGAGTGAACAATCTAGTGTTAACTGAAACAAGGTATTCCTACAAGTGATAAATGTAGACAACAATACAATGTATAATCTATAATGAAATTCTAATCTTGTATATATACAGTCAAACCTGTCTGAAAGGGCACCTCTATATACCAAATTCTTGTCTATAAAGAGCAGCCTCATTTCCCCCATTAATGAATAGTGTATATAATGTTAACCTGTATATAAAGGTCAACTGGTCATAAAGGTCACATTTTCTGGTTCTTTTGAGTGGCCTTTATATACAGGTTCGACTGTACATTTATAAGAAACAAGATAATCACACGTTTACTTTAATGATTGGTTTTCTGATGTATGTTATTAAATTTACAATACATGTACTATCAGAATGATTTGTAATTTTGTAATTTGTAGTATTTGTTTGTTGTTTTTTTTATAGAAGTATGAAGTTACACTGCCATTTTATATTGTGAATATTGATTTGTTTTGTACAGTTTTTTTGTTTAGTAGAATAATTTTAGACTTAATGAAATTGTATTAAACTATTTAGATTATTTTAATTATTTTTTGTATTGTACAAAATTTGATTATATTACTGTTTTCAACCTCAAAATATTTGAGAAGTATTGTCAGTGTATTTTTAGCCATGTCTAGGTAGCACAACAATGATTTTTTTTATCAGTAAAAGATGTGTTAACTTTAGATGTAATTTATAATGGGAAAAGTAGAAACATGAAAATCCTTAATTTAACTTGCTGTAATTTTGTGCTTGACTTGTATCGACTAAATATTATAACAATATGTTTTTCAAAAGATTTGTATATTTTGTAAATTAACGCTTTCTTTAACATATATCAGCTTTTGCTAAATTGACTTATCATTACAAACCCACTTTCATTACTTTTCATTGACTATGTAGTTATCCATGTCTGCCCATTTACTATCTTAGACCTGATACCTCAGTAAACCCCATCCCTCCACCCCAAAAAGAATCAATAAAATGAAATAAAAAATACAAAAAATCCTTTGAAAAGCAGAGGCTGTTTTAAAATGGTTAAAGATGTGAAAGTTTGTGTAGCTATGATAGATATCTATTACCTTACGGGGCCCGGGTGGCTCAATGAGTTAGGTCGCTGGATCTAACAACTCATACAAGCCTATCACCAATACGGCGTGGGTTCGCGCCCGGCTTTGTAAATTACAAAAAAGGGTGCACTCGACTCGCAACCGCAAGTGATAAAGTTTGCCAGTTGCTTGCCCATGGTCGGTGGTTCTCTCCGGGTACTCCGGCTTCCTCCACCACTAAAACTGGTCGCCATGATATAGCTGAAATATTGTTGAAAGTGGCGTTAAACACCAAAAATCAATCAATCAATCAATCTATTACCTTACCCTATGAAGTTGGCCATTTGTATGTTATCTGTTCAGTCATCTGGTTACGTTTCAAATTAAGATCAAGTGATCAGATATTAGAAATGTGCTGTGATATGGGTACATCTTGAAGTACAGAACTGTTATACACAATTTACATTTTCAGCCAGGAGAAATGTTTTGTATTACATGTTGTATATTGTACAATAACAAAACTTCATGTGGGTTAAACTAGAATAGCTTTATTAAAATCGAGACTATATGACCCACATTAAACTAGACCATGAGATTGATTTTGTATTCAGGACCATTTTTAGATAATAGTACTTGTACAGATAATTTAGCTATGTACTTTTCCCATATTGGGAATTTAAAGACTTAAAGTGTAAAGATGTGAAAATGTGGATGTGTGGATAGGTATGAAAATGTGGATGCATTATTTTGGATATCAAAAGGGAAAAGAGTTTTTTTTTTCTTCTTGGACAAAAGAGTCACTAGCAAAATAATGTATTTTTAGCCATCACACGTTCTTCAAGTGGGATAATTGGACATCTATTCCTAAATCATTTCATTATTATGATACTGTTTGATTGTTTAATACAAAGGCTAGGGTAATTACAACATGTACTTTGAGAAAATGATGGGAAGGCAGTGTCTGGCATTCCTGTACAGTTTGTCTCCATTAAGGGAAGGTAGCAGCTGGCCTTCATGTACAAATTTGTCTCCACTCTGGGAAGTCAGGGACCGACCTTCCAGTAATTAAACAAAAAGATAAATATCACATTAAATGTACATTTATTCCCCTTCATTTAATTTGACTCTTTATTTATTTAACAAGGATTGCCGACAGCTGATGGCTACAAGCAGTTTTCCTTTACCTCTCATTTTGAAAAAACATGTTTATGTCAATGTTATTATTCATGTAAATAGGTAATAGATAAAATAGACATTCAGGTACACCTCATAGAGGTTATGTATATATTATTTATTTCTGATCAATTTGTAACTTAATAGAGATTGTACTGTAACATAAAGGTCAACCAACAAAATGTTGTTCCTTTACTTGAACATGGTACTCCTGTGTGAGATAGGATGTTATTGTTTACATATAGAACAACAAACAAAATGTTGTTCCTTTACTTGAACATGGTACTCCAGTGTGAGATAGGATGTTATTGTTTACATAAAGATCAACAAACAAAATGTTGTTCCTTTACTTGAACATGGTACTCCAGTGTGAGATAGGATATTATTGTTTACATAAAGATCAACAAACAAAATGTTGTTCCTTTACTTGAACATGGTACTCCTGTGTGAGATAGGATATTATTGTTTACATAAAGAACAACAAACAAAATGTTGTTCCTTTACTTGAACATGGTACTCCTGTGTGAGATAGGATGTTATTGTTTACATAAAGAACAACAAACAAAATAAGCATTTTCCCACAAAATTGTTTTCCATTGCTGAAGTAACTTGTTGATTAATTGATATACTTATTTGACCCACATTTCACATTTTCTGTAACTACATTTCTTAGAATTTGGTCAAAGGAAGGACATTTTTTATTTAAAAGTATACAAAAAGTAAACAAACATTGAAGTGGTAGAAAGGGGTGGAAATAGAGTAAAAACCTGTGAAAGGTGCAAGATCGTAAAATTTGAGACACCATCGGGTAAGATTTAAATTGTATCCGACTCGGACAAACCTTGTCCGATACGATTTAAATCTTACCCTCGCGTGTCACAGATTTTACTATCTTGCACCTCTCCTGGTGTTAAGCTGTATATATCTTGTTAACCCATCTTAATGAAGGAATCACAAGATATATTTTTGATCTGATACAGAACACCAATAGTACATGTAATTCTTGCCTTTTTTCCTATCCCTATTTGTTATATTTAGGAAATAAAAATGTTTAAACTAAAATTCTTGCCTACTCATCCATATCCAAATTTGAATGTAAATTATGTATAACAATAGTTCTAAGATTTAAAGAACAGACTACAAGTCTATACAGTATATAATTACAAAATACGAAAAATGTTAATGACAAAAATAGTAGTAAAAAACATGTTTTATTATATATTCAGTACGTTTGTACTGTATCCACTGTGACTGTGTTAAAGTGCCTGTAATGTTCCCAACATATACTGTATAATTTATAAGTCATAATATTAATGTTAAATTTGTGACGATAGTGTCTCGAAATGTCATGAATTAAACAATGAAATGAAACTATTTGTATTTATTATGTGTATGAAACTTTAGTATGGTAAAGAATGGAGACGATACATGTGGAATAGCTTTGTAGATATATTTTACCAGCATAATAATAACAACCATGGTTAATATTTTTTGGGTACACCGAAAATCGCTAAGGAGATATTTTGCCGTATGCTCTAATGATCAATTGAATAAATCATATATATGTTACATGATCAGGTGAGTAAACTAATCTACATATGAGTGAACGATTGATTGTTGTTTATTGCAAGTGAGCAATTATTCAGCTATTTCATGGTGAGAACAAGTTTCATTTCAATGAGATATGATAGTTCGCTTTGTACTAGACCAACAAGAGGGTGTGCCGGGGGTAGAATAGGCACCAGATTTCTCCGTCCCAGAGGCACTAGTCCTCTAAAAGGGATCAACCCCGGGGTATAGAAATGGGACCGAGAGCTTCTTCGGCTTGAAGGGGCATCCGTCGGTTGTGCGGGATGTATAAATTGACAACCAACCCGTCCTTCGGATTAGACGTAAATAAAACCGAGGTCCCGTACTTGAGAGATTGCCACCCTCTTCGCACGTTAAAGAACCCAGTGTAACAGCTCATGATGAGCATTATGCTCATGTTGAGTGGTCCATAGGAGACCTGTTGCACTGGCAAAATTATGCGTCCCTACCCATCACATTTCCTTGTTTCGAGTCCCGTGGCGTTTAAATTATTCTCGTCGTGAATATAGCTGAAAAATTGCTCGCTGGACGTTAAACATCAATCAATCAATCAATCAACACCCTAAGTTGGATTTCTATAGTGCTAGCTCACAGAAACAACAGTCTGCGGTAACATGTCGCTCCACTCCGACACATTATCCTGATTCTGAGCAAACCACAATACTGCATGCTTAGTGGAGAAGCAACAAATACCAATTTTATAGTCTGGTTTGACCCGACCAAAACTGGAACCCACTATCTACCACACTTGTGGAGAGCACGCTAACCATATTACACCACCGCTGCGGTTATATGATCATGTGAGTAAACTATCCAATCTTCATATGTAACACGATTATAATGCATGTAAATATCTATCTTAGTTATTCTTGAAGAGTTGGAACAAATCAATTGTAATTTAATAAAACTAAATGGTACAATACTTTTCTACATTTGTATTGGGTAAGGCTGAATAGTTTCCACGGGATCTCATTGGAGCATGGTATAATGTTTGCCATTTGTGAACAAGATAAACCTGTGAATGGCCCCTGGTATAATCCAACAGAAGAAAATATTACAATTTATCCCATCTTTGAACTGAGTTGCCCGTAAGTTCATCTAAGAAACACCCTACAATGTTTTTCCATCTAAGAACTACATCAAACTGAGTAGCTGCAACTCTTTCCAGAGATTGTGAGGAACTGTTTCTTCTTTCCGTGTTTGTTGGTCTTATGGTGTTTAACACCACTTTCAACAGTATTTCAGTTACATCGTCGCAATCAGTTTTATTGGTGGAGGACACAGGAGTACCTGGAGAAAACCACCGACCTGCCGCAAGTCATCGACAAACTTTATTACATAATGTTGTATCGAGTACACCTTGCCATGAGCAGGATTCAAACTCACAACTTCAGTGGTGAAAGGCACTATCTTTCCATTGTGGTATCAAATACAAAGATCTACGTCATAAATTAGTATTTTAATCTGTGAAGATTTACATGTAACATTTATAGTAATAGAACACATAGATATTGTTAAAGAATTCTTATTAACAATAATAACATGTGTATAATGTCTGAGCAGAGAATAGTTACTGTTAATTAATAAAGGGAGAGAACAAGATATACATTCATAAAGTAAACAAATATAATCTAATGCAAGTTTAATTCTGAGGCAGATTGAATGTTAACAGAATATAAAATTTTAACATGAAAAGATTCAATACAAATCTTACAACCTTTAAAAGAGTTAGAAGTTAAAACTTGACTGTTCCACAACATATTTTATTGAATCGAGGGCAGCTTTTGTTGTAAAGCAAAATTTAGGGGTCTTTAGGGGTCTTGCTAACATGTAAAATGATAAAAGTGCCTTAATATGGATAAAGATGTGAAAAAAATCAACTGAGGAAAATAATACTGAAAATGTACAGGAGTAGGTTATGAGTAGGAATGTGGTATATTTTGGTTTCAATTCTTCCAAATGAGGTAAGAGGAGTAGTAGGTTAACGAGTGTAATGATGACAAATAATGATTGATCCCTATAATTATGTCAAGTTTGTTATGATGGCCTCCATAGTTAGGAAGACCTCTATAATTATGTCAAGTTTGTTTTGAAGGCCTCTATAATTATGTCAAGTTTGTTTTGAAGGCCTCTATAATTATGTCAAGTTTGTTTTGAAGACCTCTATAATTATGTCAAGTTTGTTTTGAAGGCCTCTATAATTATGTCAAGTTTGTTTTGAAGGCCTCTATAATTATGTCAAGTTTGTTTTGAAGGCCCTATAATTATGCTAAATTTGTTTTGAAGGCCTTTATAATTACATATGTATGTCAAATTTGATTTGAAGGCCTCTATAATTATGTTAAGTTTGTTATGATGGCCTCTATAATTATGTCAAAATTGTTATGACTGTCTCTAATTAGGTTAAGTTTGTTTTGAAGGCCTCTATAATTATGTTAAGTTTGTTATGACGGCCTCTATAATTATGTCAAAATTGTGATGACTGTCTCTAATTAGGTTAAGTTTGTTTTGAAGGCCTCTATAATTATGTCAAAATTGTTATGACTGTCTCTAATTAGGTTAAGTTTGTTTTGAAGGCCTCTATAATTATGTCAGGCTTCTCGGTAATAAAACTTTCGAGTACAAGTTCGTATTCCAAAATTGTCCAATCAGAATGCCATATTTATTGGATATGACATTCTGATTGGATGTTTTCCAGAGTAGGAGTACAAGACTTGAACTTGACAGTTTAATGACCGTAAACGTAAAGTCATGTCTGCTACGAAGCCCCCTATAAATGTCAGTTCTGCTATGAAGACAACACAATTACATGTTAATATTTATTACTTTAAACAAGTATGTCAAGACTTAGTGTATTCTGATGCTGAATAGAATAACTTATTTTATTATATAGATAGGTGTGAATTATGGAGATTTATCCGTGAAATAAATTCCGATATTTCACATGTGAAATATCAGTTTTTCCCTGCCAGAACTACTTTTAGACAACTTTAAGTGTAGTGGTTACGTCCCTTGTTGTGTTACGGAGAATACACACATGATTGTAAACTGAAACAATTAAACAAATGAAAAAAGTTTTAGTACTTTTATAAATTATTTTAATTGAATCATTTTATTGATACATTAAAATCAAACACTTGCTTATTCTAAATCGAATCATTTCACTAGCATAACACAACAGATTTAAATATAAACAAACAACGGCAATGTTTTAAAAGTGCATTGACCCATTGTAGATTGTCAGTTCCTAATTCCTTTCACCACCCCTTTTCAATGAAAAATCGTCTGCTTTGAGCAATCTTAAAATAAAAAACAACAAAACAAAATGTCTGATCATTTTGACGCATATAGTATATATAGCTGTAGTCTCCAATTTTTTAGAAGAAAATGATTTTGACTTGGAAAATGTGGAAATGCCAGAATTTAATATTCTAGATGTCCAAACAAATGTTCCAAATTCCAATGGCAATACAAATGAAAATGTATATCAAACTGAAGCCCAGTCGGGTAGATTTCAGAACGTTTCATTTGAGGACATTGATTCATTCCTTAGTTCGAATTCTGTTACACATGAAATACACACGACTCGGACAATAATAACACATCGTGCCTGGTTCCTCAGATAAATCGGACTGACATTAGTCACAATTGCAATGAATTTTTCCACAACAACTTTACAAATCCGCCCATATTCAAATAAAATTCAGAAACTTGTCCTTCATTTAAATTTTAAATTTTTTTCATCGAAGCGACAACACTTGACTTGTTTGAATGTGCGGCCATATTGATTACACACTATCATTGCTCGTACATTCATACGCGTGGAATGCAATATACAAATTAAATAAAATAATATAAAAGAAATTTTGGAAGTCTATATAATAAACAGTATAACTAATCATAGATTTTGAATATCAAAATAAGACCACTCGTGACCGAATACGCATTAAGGATTAAACTCGTGGACGGAACAAGTTCCGCCCACTCGTTTAAATCTTTATGCGTACTTCGGTCTCTCGTGGTCTTATTTTGATATTCAAAATCTACGATTAGTTATACTATATATAATAAATTAACTTTGCCTGTGCAGTTAAATCAATATCAAATCTGAAACTGATAGTGTGAGGTATGTTCAATGTTAAAATACTCTTATAAACCATGACCAGTACATAATGTTGAAGTCACAACAGGTTTTGCCCTAAAAAAAAAGTCAAAAATTTGTCTAATGCAATTTTAGTTATTTTTTTGTCGTTGTAAATTTCTTGTTCAACTAATTTATGTCATCCTGTAGGCCTAATATACGAGACTGTTGTAAATTATTTCTTTAATATAAGGTTAGGGTTATGGTGTTTAATGCCACTTCATCAATATTTCAGTTATATCATGGCGGTCAGTGTTATTGGTAGAGTAAGCCGGAGTACCCATAGAAAGCCATCAACCTGATGCAAGTAACTGAATAACTTTATCACATAATGTTGTATCAAGTACACCTCACCATGAGTGGGATTCAAACTCTCAGCTTCAGTGGTGATAGACACTGATTGCATAGATAGTTGTAAATCCAACTACCACATGATCACGACCACAAATGACCCTTTTCTTTAATATACAATGTAGTAAGTTTCTCATAATGTAATAAATAAATTTAAAATAATTCTGGTTTAGACAGACATCAAAATTAGAATACTGAAGGTCTTTATTTATTATGACAAAAAATTTACACAAAAACAAAAATGATTGAAATGAAAAATACTTCAGAAACATGAGAAGAAAAGTCAAGTTATAAATGATATATTAGTTTCTCTGCCCAGTTTCTCCCTAATAACAATGTCCTAGTGTATCACACAAAATTAAAAAAAACTCAATGTGATATTGAAAATAATAAGTTTATAGACATGTAATAATTATACAATTTTATCACTGAAAAGATATTGAATAATGTATAAACCATGTATTTTGAAGAGAGCTACTAGTAGCCTCTGGCTGTTTGTAATACTCATCAAATAGTTGATGACATTCAAGCTGTCATACATTTGACACATATAATACTGGAGGCTTACATGAGCCTGTTTTGCTAAGCTGGAAAAGAACTATTGAGCTATTACATATTATGTATATGTTAAATTTTGATCTCCCAAGACTTTTACTCAATAGATGAGACATTTTTTGGTACAAAATCTTCATAACACAATGTTTCTTCATGCCAAATACAATACCATTGTTATTCTTGGTTCTCAGAAAGACCTTTGTACCCTATTTCAAATTTGAGCAAACTTGAATTTACATACTTGTAACACAATAATGATGTTCAATGTGTAAGCATGAATCTGACCATAAAAATGATAATTCCTGGCATTTATTCAAGCATTATCCATTTTTGATTAAGAAAAATCTGTTTTTTCCATTTTCCCCAATTGTAAAACATTGGACCTGCAAGGATTGATTGATTGGTTCTTAACACAAACTTTAGCAGTATTTTAGCTATAAATCTAAATATATGTATCACAATGACATTGCATAGCAAATATTATAGACTTTCTATTGCTGGTTCTTGAGAAGAATTTTGTTTTAAGATTTACTTAATTTTCCGTTTTTAGGCCATCTTTTATCTCCTCTCCAATAAGGTTTATCTTTATTTGTACAAATCGAAAGCTCCTCCTCCAAAGGATCACAGACAAGGGACAGCTGAAGGATGCCAAGTGATGGCAAAAGCTCATGTGACCCATGACCAGGTGAGCTAATTAAAAGTAATCGGCCAGTATTACTCATACAGTATGATTTAATGATAAAAAAAAAATTTTCATTTAAAATTCACTCCAATAACCACAAGGAAAAAAATGCAAAATATCCATTCTGGAAATTTATATGCATTGATATAGTAATATTTTGCACACTTTATCTGATTAATTACAAATCACAGTTATACAATTCATTATCCTTTACAGTTCAACACAATTTCTATGGCAACTCGATGCTTCATTAACATAATTTATATATTATTACATACATATTACATGCATGATGTCACATGAAAACTAAACCTATTTTCCCCTTAAGAAATAACTGTATTATATTTTAAATTGATGACCATACATATCATTAGAAATAAACTCCATATAATATGGCAATGTCAACAAATAAGGTAGTGTTAGAATTAGGGTTGTAGCATTTAATGCCCCTTTCAACAATGTTTCAGTTATATCGTGGCGATCAGCTTTATTGATAGAGGAGACAGGAGTACCCGGAGAAAACCCCTGACCTACTGTAAGTCACTGATAAATTTTATAACATAATGCTGAATCGAGTACACCTCGCCATGAGTGGGATTCGAACTCACAACATCAATGGTGATCAACAAATAAAAGTCATCTATGGGTATGTAGTTCAGGAGAGTCATAGGAGTGGTTCTTGTTGTCGTTGGTAACATTGTAGACCCTCACTGTTTTAACTATTGTCAATGTAATGTAAATATTTTATTCTATAATATTCTTCTGATATGTATTTAAAATGTAGATCTAGTCAATATGAAAAGAGAGAATACGCTATGAACTTTATTACTATCAATTTGAAATCGCTTAAATTGTTTTTTTTCTAAATCTTATGGATATCTTGATGAGAGCCTTGTAGTTGTTTCTTGTTTGTATTTGTTGGTTGATTGTGATATTGGATCTATGTGATAGAGCTTGTAATATCACTGAAACAGTATTCACTACTGGACAGAGATTGTAATATTACTGTCAACAGTATTTAATATTGGACCTACTGATGACAGAGATTGTAATATTACTGTAAACCATATTCAATATTGGACCTACTGATGACAGAGATTGTAATATTACTGAAAACAGTATTTACTATTGGACCTGCTGGTGACAGAAATTGTAATATTAGTTTACAGTATTTACTATTGGACCTACTGATGACAGAGATTGTAATATTACTGTTTACAGTATTTACAATTGGGCCTACTGATGACAGAGATTGTAATATTACTGTTTACAGTATTTACAATTGGGCCTACTGATGACAGAGATTGTAATATTACTGTAAAAAGTATTTACTATTGGAACTACTGATGACAGAGATTGTAATATTACTGTAAACAGTATTTACTATTGGACCTACTGATGACAGAGATTGTGATAATACTGTTTACAGTATTTACTATTGGACCTACTGATGACAGAGATTGTAATATTACTGTTTACAGTATTTACAATTGGGCCTACTGATGACAGAGATTGTAATATTACTGTTTACAGTATTTACAATTGGGAATACTGATGACAGAGATTGTAATATTACTGTTTACAGTATTTACTATTGGACCTACTGATGACAGATTGTAATATTACTGTAAGTATTTACTATTGGACCTACTGATGACAGAGATTGTAATATTACTGTAAACAGTATTTACTATTGGACCTACTGATGACAGAGATTGTAATATTACTGTTTACAGTATTTACTATTGGACCTACTGATGACAGATTGTAATATTACTGTTTACAGTATTTATTATTGGTCCTACTGATGACAGAGATTGAAATAAAACTGTAAACAGTATTCACTATTGGACCTGCTGGTGACAGAAATTGTAATATTACTCTTTACAGTATTTACTATTGGGCCTACTGATGACAGAGATTGTAATATTACTGTTCACAGTATTTACTATTGGGCCTACTGATGACAGAGATTGTAATATTACTGTTCACAGTATTTACTATTGGGCCTACTGATGACAGAGATTGTAATATTACT
>MJUT01010587.1:296630-342581 GCA_002080005.1 Gigantidas platifrons | reverse complement strand
TTTTGCAATTTAAACTTAACCTTTATCTCTTATAGTTTTTGAAATATCAGACGAAAAGTATTAAAATTTTACAAATTTGATGAAAAAAGGCAACAACTCAACAATGGGTAATGGGATTTACCTCGAAATTGCAGGGTTGGTAGATCTTGACATGCTGAACATGTTTGCAGTTTAAACTTAACATTTATCTCTTATAGTTTTTGAAATATAAGACGAAAAGTATTAAAATTAACAAAATTTGATGAAAAAAAGGACAATTACTCCAATCAAAAAGTATTAAAATTTTGAAAATTTGATGAAAAAAGTGCAATAACTCCAAAATGGGTAATGGGATTTACTTCAAAATTGCAGGGTATGTAGATCTTGACATACTGAATATTTTTGTAGTTTAAACTTAACATCTCTCTCTTATCCTTTTTGAAATAAAGGACGAAAAGTATTAAAATTTTGAAAATTTGATGAAAAAAAGGGCAATAACTCCAAAATGGATTATGGGATTTACTTCAAAATTGCAGGGTAGGTAGATCTTGACATGCTGCATATTTTTGCAATTTACACTAAACCTCTATTTCTTATAGTTTTTGAAATATAAGACGAAAAGTATTAAAATTTTAAAAATTTGATGAAAAAAGGGCAATAACTCCAAGATGGGTAATCAGATTTACCTTAAAATTGCAGGGTAGGTAGATCTTGACATGCTGAACATGTATGCAGCTTGAATTTAACATTTATCTCTCATAGTTTTTAAAATAAAGGACAAAATGTACAAAATATGCCTAATTTGCATAATCGGTAGAAATCGGCTGAAAGAAAAATTGCACAGAAAAACCCGTAATATATGTTAAACTACACATTGCCATGTAGCTGCAGTTGAAATTTGAGCTCATTTTAACTTATACTTAAGCAGCAATAGACAATTGAAATTTCATCCCCCCTTTTTTCTATTTTTAGCTTGGCGGCCATCTTGGTTTGAAGTCGGGAACACCGGACACAATTTTGGAAGGGGGCCATCCAAGGACCATTCCACCAAAGTTTGGTTGCAATTGGCCCAGTAGTTTCTGGGGAGAAGATTAAAATGTGAAATGTTGACGGACGGACGACAGACGACGGACGATGGACGACGGACGAAAAGTGATGGCAATAGCTCACCTGACCCTTTGGGTCAGGTGAGCTAATTATAACAAAAACAAATATCACTTTAATAAAATGTGTCTCATATTTCTTTCTCCTTTCTCTCATTATAGTACAGTATTTCAGAAATGCATGGCACAAAACATGGGAGATCTAAAGAAACTTCACTGTAATAATTGGATGACAAAGGTCATGACACAGGGTCACTCACAGGTGAACCATAGAACCTTAGTGGAGTTTCATCAGATATCCCACATCATCATATATCAATAAATGGGAGCAAGTGATTTCCATCAGATTGGTATAATATTAATATATATATATAAACATGAGCATTCTAGTTGCTTCCTGAATTTTGACCGATTTCATCAGTTTTATTGGCAGAAACTTTATCAATTTACTGATATAGCAGTTTTAATAAAACCATACCTGTAATAACATATTAGGTTATAACTTTACCTGTGATAACATATTAGGTAATTGTGTTCTCATCTGTTCCTGTAATTGTGGGTTTCCAGCAAACATTGGATTGGCTGCTAAAATCTGTAATATTTACAATAAAAAATGTTAACAAGATGTTGCACGCTACGTCGTGCTAAGAATACCCCCACTCGTTCATTTGTAAGTCGCACGGTAAACAGGAAGTAGATGTGCGGTAAACCTGGAAAGGGGAGACACCGTACATGTCACCATGCCAAAGCCATATATCAAATATAAAATCATTTCTTCCAGTAGAAGCTGAGATATCTGTTACGAAAGTGTGAACGGACGGACAAACGGACGGGCAGACAAGGTGATTGCAATAGAGCCCCCTATCTATGAGTGGGGGTATAATATATAAATCTGTATGACACTAAATACATGTAACAACCCTCCTAGATAGTTTGTTAAATTGATAATGTAAGGATTGCATAAACTTTGAAGAGGACTATCTAATGTACATTCATTCTAAATTTGAAGAGAACCATCTGATTTTTTTCTGAGAAGAAGATTGTAATATAAAAAATAAAATAAAAGTTTATGGACAATTCAAATCTGAGAATTCAAAACAATTCTTAGTTGTTCCATTTAACACATATGCCATAGCCAAGATGACTGTAAAAAGTGACAATTTTGTCTGTAGACCAGTCAGAATTATTGCATTTCAATAATTGGTATATTTCAAGTTCCATACAAATTATTATTTTATTTTTGTCTTCTTTGACCAATCAACATGTAAATAAATATAGTGTAATAATTTAACAGCTCATTATACAGTAATATCAAATGTCTTACTGTAGTCATGGTAACATATCTGTTTATATGTTATATAGGGTTGGCATGTGTATGAATGCATTTCAAAATTTTATAAAAAAAAAAATATCGGATGTACAGATTAATGACATGATATTTAATTGTGCATTATTATCAAAAGAGTGACAGATTTAAGAAATTAAATGAAGAAGTTAACTAAGGTTGTGGTATTGATGGAAACCTTACAGATTCTTCAAAAACCAATACTGTCCATTTAAAATGTTTACAATTACAAATTATTATTCTTACATTTTGTGCCATGTCTGGATTGGCAGATAAAGACTGTAACATGGCCTGCATGTATGGAGCCTGTAACATATTATCCATTAACTGTGGGTTTTGTGTGATCTGTGACATTAAACTCTGCATTCCAGGACTATCAAACATACCTACAATACAATAACATATTGACATTAAACTCTGCATTCCAGGACTATCAAACATACCTACAATACAATAACATATTGTCTACAAGTCTATATATACAACAACTTCCTTGTAATGATTTCTGCTTAACATGTACAAGATTATATCATCTACAGCAATAGTTTTATGTAACTCAAATTACTGTTGGCAATGCTATTCTGATTCTCTTGAAGTGAGGCCTAAAATAAAAATTTAATTGTATGCAGTTGCCGCCCGACCCGAGATTTTACGTGCGACTCAATTTTTTTTTTAAACTGTGTGGATTTTTTTTTTACTATACATGTAATTTAACGATCATGTCCCTTCCGGTGCATTATCATGGTTATTGGTTATTAGATGTTGCAGAAAAACACCAATGTCATTCAAGCGCTTAAAACTATGCGCTTAATTATTTCTTCATGTCTGGCAGCCTCGACAATGATTCGACAAAGATGGTGTCCTCGGAAACATGTTTGAAACGTCCATCAGATCGAAAAATAACTCTTTGTTGCAACGTAATAGTAAAGGGAGGTGACCAAATAGAAAAAATGTCATATATAGTTACTCCGCAGATGACACATGGGAAGATGTGTTCAATGATTTGATGAAAGATTTTAGTTTCACATGCGGAAAGGCAGAAACATTGAAATTAAAACTTGCGTCGAAATTGTCATCACCTGAGAGTTTCGAACCTGACTTTTTGGAACCCATCCACATTGCCATTGATTTTGACAAAACACTAAATGTAATTATGGAAGGAACCCATCAACATTGCCATTGATTTTGACAAAACACTAAATGTAATTAAGGAAATTGAACTAAGTACAAAAACATGCAACAAAGATGTGTTTTCACACAAAATATACATCAGGCTATGAAAAGGTACATTTTCATTTAAAAAAAATAAAAAATAAAAAAAATAAATTAGCCTCCCTACCGACCCACATATTTTAAGGGCAGTTGGCAACAGCAAACAAAGATATTTTTAGGCTTGGCCTGAGTGAGTGATTGATTGTTCTTTAATGCCAACTCAGCAATTTTTCAGCTATATCATGGCGAGAACAAGTTAATCTTCAATGAGTTGATGATGAGGTCTGCTTTGTTCTAAACCAACATGCTGAGTTGGATTTTTATAGTGCTAGCTCACCGAAAAAAAAAAAAGTCTGCGGATAGACATGTCGCTTCACTCGGAAACATTATCCTGATTCCATGCCAACCAGTCTTTGCTCTTTCTCCTTAATGCTTCGTGTTTAGCAGAGAAGCAACAAATACCAATCTTATAGTCTTTGCTTTGACCCGTTGGAACCCATGATCTACCGCACTCGAGACGAGCACGCTATCCGTTACACTACCGATGTGGTTGATTCTCTTGAATGGTTTGGTTTATGCTGTTTAACACCACTTTCAACAATATTTCAGTTATATCGTGGCGTCAGTTTTATTGGTGGAGGAAACCAGAGTACCCAGAGAAAACCACTGACCTTCTGCAAGTCACTGACAAACTTATCACATAATGTTGTATTGAGTACACCTCACCATGAGCGAGATTCGAACTAACAACATTAGTGTTGATAGGCACTGATTGCACATGTAGTTGTAAATACAACTACCATGCGATCATGACCACGACTGTCTTTTTTCTTGAATAATTGCCAGACAACATAGCTGTTATGAAAAAAGACATATTCAGATTAGGATATTCTATTAGAGAATGATACAAGCACTGAGTGTAATCACACAGATATTGTATGGAGGGAAAGGGTGTCAGATGTTTTTAAATAGGAATACAGATGATGAACTATGACCTATTACTGGTCCTATGTCAGTTCAACTACACACAACATTATGTCTAATTTAATCAAAGATTTGACAATAACAACTACAATTTGTGTGTTTTAACAATTCTAGTGCTAAAACTAAGGGTCGTTATAAAGAATGAAAATTCATATTTACGGTGTTGTACTACTGGTCCATTGATTGATTGATTCTTTGGTGCTTAACACCACTTTCAGCAATTTCATGGCGACCAGTTTTAGTGGTGGAAGAAGTAGGAGTACCCGGAGAGAACCATCGACCATGGGCAAGCAACTGGTAAACCTTTATGACTTGCAGCTGCGAGTTGAGTGCACCCATTTTTGTAATTTACAAAGCCGGGCACGAACCCACGCCATATTGGTGATAGGCTTGTATGAGTTGTTAGGTAATCCAACTACCTAAATCATCGAGCCACCGGGGCCCCTACTGGTCCAGAAATTGGGCCAATGTACCTGTACGTTGTTATGAAAGATGAGAATTGTACTTACCGTGTTCTACTCTTACTCCAGTAATAAGGACAATGTACCTGTAAGTTGTTATGAAGGATAATAATTGTATTCATTGTGTTCTACAACTGGTCCAGAAATATGGGCAATGCACCTGTAAGTTGCAATGGATAATAATTGTATTTACTGTGTTCTACTGCTGGTCCAAAAATAGGGGGATTGTACCTGCATGCTGTTGTGAAGGATGTGAATTGTATTTATTGTGTTCTACTGTTGGTCCAGAAGTATGGGCAATGTACCTGTAGGTTGTTGTGGTGTTGTTCCTGTTCCAGAGGGGGTAGTTGTAGATGACGGTGATGAGGGTGACTGTGTTGAATTTGGATCCCAGGGGTTTGGTAGGGGATCTGTATTCTCTCTTCCTTGTTGTCCATTATCTGTACCTGATCCTATAGAAAAAGAAAATAATGATTTAACTTCTGTAAATAACTTATATTTACATATTTTATGCATTTATCATTTCATAGAAGAAATATGTACATTTTATTGGATGTTTTTGTTAGCTCAGTTTGAATGAACAAAAAATCATTATTTAATATCTACAAATTTTCAATACAATAAGAGTTATTAGGTAATTATCTCCCTTTCTTCAGTTAAAGTTACTCAATTAACTCCCTTTCTTCAGTTAAAGTTACTCAATTATCTCCCTTTCTTCAGTTAAAGTTATTCCATGTTTTTTTTTAAATTTAGGTGTATGTTTAGATATCCACCAAATTAGACTAAGGGTACCTAATGTATAAATGACTACCCATACATAATTCTAAGGAAGGGATAAGTTAATATGAATTTGTAGATCTTACTTCATTTAGAATATTTGATAATAGATCTTAGTACAGGCTCACCTAACCCTGTGTTGCTCATTCTTTAGAAAAGTATATTCTGCATTTTATCAATTGCTGACAGTATATTAGAATTTATTTTATATATATTTATGTACCTGAACCCATCAAGGCTGAAAATGGATTTTGTCCCATGCCTTCCTGTGCAGCATTTAACATTGGTTCTTGTATATCTCTGTACATTCTCTGTAGTGCATTAAAACCACCGGGTAAACTCTGAAATACATAAAATAAATACACAACCTGTAACCTGTGTATGCAAACAACTTGGTAGATACATGAATATTAACTTATGATTTTTGTTTTTACATAATTTATGAATGTGATCTCACATATCCTATTTGTCGTAAGAAAATTTATTACACAATTTTTTTTTGCTGAAATACATTTCTTCTTTACATCTTCGTCAGCCAAGGATTACAATCAACCCCTCCTTCTCTAACCCTTGCCCATGTTAAGTCCCATTTGCTGGATTTTGACAGTTGCATCCCTTATAATGATATCATTTTAGCCAAGAAATTCATTTCACCTCCTGTCAAAATATGTACACAGCTAACTGAAAACTCTAAATATTCCTGAAAAAATCATTCTGTGCTTTCTTGGCAATCCCTCATGGCAATACCTATAACTGAGTCCATTTTACATTTACATTTTTCCTACAAAACACATGTTTTTGCAACACACATTCTAATTTGTTGCAGCTATCGCTGACGGTATCCAGATATAACCCTCACTGTGTGACCAACAAAATCTGGCCAATGCGGTAAAGGGTGGAGAGAAGGGGAGGCAGATTGTAACACTTGGCTAGCGAATATGATTCTTAAAAGTTATGATATAACTTTTACTTGGAAGATTGTAGGGAAAAATAGGACTAAAACGCACCTCTAAATTACTCATAGCTCTGTCTTGTGATCTCATTAATTCCTGCATCATAGCTGGATTTCTAGCCAATTCCATTGTCTACAATATAAAATTACATATAAATACACATTTATCTCATTTGTTATAACTTAGGTTTAAAGGGTAAAGGTTAAAACAAAAGACATAGAAATTAGACATTTCTTGAAATTACTAGTCAATAAAATATATATTCTGCTATACTGAAAAAATGAAGGTACAGTCAAGGCTGTGGTTGTAAGGTAGTTGGATTTAAATCTATCTAAGCATTCGGTGTCTATCATCAATAACATTATGAGTTTGATTCTGACCCATGGCCTTGGCATGGTATCTTGATACATCTTTATCTGATTAAGCTTGTCAATGTATTGCCGTAGGTTGTATGTTGTATATTTCTTCTGGTACTCTTGGTTTCATATCATATCTGTAATGACCATTGTCATCATCACAATTCCATCCTGTCCTTATTCATGACTTATCACAGGGTTTGTTAGTAACATGATGTGTGCCACTAGTGGAGTAGGAACTGTTTACCCTTCTGAACAATATGAGTTTACCCCTGTTTTTAGTGGAGTACATGTTTTTCAATCTGTAGATTTCTATGTAGTCTTATTTCAATCATTGTTTGTCCTTTAAGCCATTACATTGTCTGTCCTTGGAATAACCACTTCTGATTACCCCTCTGATAGCTTCAAATTTTTCTCTAACCTTTATATAAAGAACATGGTACAGTTGACCATGTTTGTGGAAATTATCTTTGGTTAAGTTCTAAATTTATTTCATAATTTTTATGTAAGATAATGTGGAAAGTGAAAGGAGAAAATCTAAGATAAAAAAAAACAAACAACCTTACGCATGTTAAGTAAGGTTCTAAATGTTAATATGGCATATAACAAATTCTAAAATAGTCCTTAGTCATATAAATGAAACTATTCCACTTTCAAAATAGAAAGATTGGTGATATTTTTTTATACTGTAAGTAAATTTTTATGAGAATCCAATCAATGATTGAACTGATGGCCTTTTTAATTTTCCATACCTTTTATAATCTCCACTTATTCCTTGCAACAAATGATAATTTTCACGTTACTATGGCCTACACATAGCAACGAGTGTAATGCCTGAAATAACTGTCCTCTAAGATCAAACTTTGTTTATCATGAAAAATATAAAACCACCTCCAGTTGAGATTTTACGATCAAAATAACTACTTCAGTTATTGCCAGAAGACAGCTAAATTGAAAAGTTCTGAAGCCAAAAGCATTCAGTATCATATAAAATATACCTACCATGAATGAAGGTGTTTTAGCAGTTATCTATCATATAAAATCTACCTACCATGAATGAAGGTGTTTTAGCAGTTATCTATCATATAAAATATACCTACCATGAATGAAGGTGCTATAGCAGTTATCACACACAATTAAAAGACTTTTACCACGTGATTTTCTAACACAACACCTTCATCCAACTGCAGTATGTTGATATTGTCACAGAACATCTTACCTGTCTCATCAACTCTGGGTTGTTCAACATGTGTGTTATTTCTGGATTTCTCTGAAATAAAAACATAACATGCAACTTAAAATTCTAAAATGTGTATTGTGACTGTCTTTCTTAAACATTTAAAGTAACAAAACTAAGTCATTAAACAGTAGTGAAACATATTAAAGTTCCGATAAACCTGTTCAAGCACAAAAACGCTACCTAGAAATTAAATATTGTTTTTCATTATCTCTAAGGATCCTTCAAAGCTTATTCTTTCAAGCATATATCAAAGATTTCTATATCTATCAGATTTAGGTTTGTTCTGAAATGAAGTGACTCAATTGCTTATTCTTCTATTAACCAAAAACTGGTTATGTCACTTCATTAAAAACCCAGTTTTACTGCTATGTGTCAGGCCAGTCACACAATAAAATTACTTCAACAAAACTAATTAATGGGTTATAATAATTAATGAGGTAAACTGTCAGAATTTAAACTCATCTATGTTTCCTTTGTAAACATGAAACGAAACGAAATACTTTATTAAAGAAAGCTCAATCATTGAACATTAAGGTTGACAAAGATTATGAGATAGTAGATGAAAGAAGAATGACATAATAAAATAACAAATAAAATTATAGGTAATAGTTTGCGTCATAGTTTGCATTGGGAGGCAATGAAAGAGAGATATGTATGTATTTAGGTCTCAGACCTGATTTTACGAGGACAACAAAAAAGTGGAAATCTGCAAAATCGGAAGTATTGAATATACAGTCGAACACTTTTTATTCGAATACTACGGATGTCTCGAAGTTGCCGGCCTGTCCCGATCTATTTTCCTATTATTTTATATTATTTCAACACTGTTAGTTCGAACATTCTTGAGTCGAATACATTGGTTGTGTCGAACACTTTTTATAGCCCCAAAATCGGAAAATTATGTAATTTACTCTTTTTTAGTCAAACCTCGAGTCTTCATGTCTTTTCTTTCACTTCTGTAAATTGAATTTCTTGTGCTATGCAAAGTTATGACTTCCTTTTCTTTAAATCCGTGTCATTGATGTAAGTCCAGTGTTTTTATTACAATTTTTGACAGTCAGGGCTCACGTTGGAGGGCGATTCTGGCAAAGAAGTCGCCTTGTGGCTGCTCACTTCGCTTTGTACTAGTGCCAAAAGAGAAGTGGAAGTCGCCCTGTAATTTTACAAAGTCGCTTTGCTAATTTTAACTGTTTTAACAGTAAAACATCGGTATATTTTTACTACAAAATTTCCGTTTTTCAAACCGCCATTGTAAAGGGACGTAACCGAAACAGTTACGAATATAATGTATATAAACGGTACTACGGATCCGTACTTGGGAAAATAATGTCCGTATTGTTTCATTTCATTTATTTGGGGTTTGATGGCGGCTATCCAAAGGGATTGTTAACTTTGTGGATATGATTAGTTTCTTAATTATTATAAATCAGTGATTAAAGAGAAGCAATATAAATAATATAGACTCATTAAAATTTGATTAAATAATTGTTTCATTTGATTTCATTATTTGGGGTTTGATGGCGGCTATCCAAACGAATTGTTAACTTTGTGGATACTATTAGTTTCTTAATTAATATAAATTAGTGATTAAAGAGAAACAATATAAATAATATAGACTCAATTAAAATTTGATTAAATAATTAGTGATTTCACAGCTTGTGATATAGCTTGGTCGATTGTATGATTGTATTTGTATACGTAGATCAAAGAAGGCGAGTAAATTTATTTAAAAGAACAAAGGTGGTTATGTTTTCCACCCAAGCCCGTATGAAAAGTAATATAAACATGTCCTGAGAGTAGACCGTGTAAATCACAAAAATGTCGTTACATACGTGGCTTAATTCGCATGCTACATCTCCGGTGAAACGGAAAGCTGATAATTCTGACATGGAAAATACGCCTCCTACATTGTTATAATCATGTTAATATTGACTAGTGCAAAGAACATATAAATAATGCATTATGTTTGGTGCAAACAGTGCTTTTATTTTATCATGAACTGTCATTATATTTCATTTTATTATATGTTTCATTAATATTTCATATTTTATTTGAACAATTATTGACAAAACAGAATATTATATATGTCATTTTATTCAGTATATTCCCACATAATTTGCTTTATTTACATAGATGATTTCAGTTGTCCAACCAACATGATTATTCAGTTCAGTGAACTGAATGTTCTTAATATAGAACTGTGTGTATGTTTTGGACTTTCTTTTTGTTCATTCATTTTTTGACATGCATATGTTGTTTTAAATCTGTATAATTGTTGTTCAGTTAATATATGTTTAGACTGATTATAGTATTGTGCAAAGAACATCAGTAAATAGTTTTTTTTATTACATATATTTATCTTATCTCATGTTTTGTCATTTTATCTATGTGTGACTTGTTTGAGACAATGCTGATGTCGAAATAAAATTTATTATTCAATTTCATTTATTTATTTATTATTTATTGGACAATAGTTGACTATCATATATGTGCCTTTATCATCTGCAAGACAAAACAAAGAATCTGAAAAGAATACAAACAAACAAAAACATATACAAGGACATATGTAAATCAGAGAGATGATATGATGACAAAAACAAGGAATTAAACTATTACTGAATATACCTTTAACAAGTACATTATAACATACGAAATGCCACGATAATGCCCCACGAATGTGAAAAGTGGTATAATTAGAGAAATATTTTGACTTCTCCCTGTACTCTCACCACTTCTCCCTGTTGTCTCTCACTTCTCTTTTGTCAGCACCTGAAAGAGAAGTCACTTCTCCCTCTGATTTCAAAGTAGTGGGAGCCCTGGACAGTACACATTGTAAACAATAAAAATACACAGATTTGTGTGTTAATTAAACAGCTGATCGATAATGGCATGTCAAGGGCTTAGTCAAGGTTCATTGATTCGTTAAAAGGTAAAAATAGCCATCATGAATGGGGTACAACAAAGGGTGAAAATAAAAACGAAATAAAAATTGAAATGCACGTTTTCTTGGTCAGAATATCATTTTACAGTTGAAAACAGATGTGGCTAAAATTTAGAAAAAATATTTGACTGAATTATTACACGACATTTACAATGTTCACTTAGATATTCGAAAAATGAATGGTTTGTGTTTTACTCACACGAAACGATTTTTTAGAAAGATTTTTAAAATGGAAACATCTTCGATCATCAAAATGTTTGTATTCCTTTTAAATTTTCGAAGTTTTTTTGAGTCCCCTGAACTTCGACACAACCGAGTTTCACTGTACTATAAAAAAGGAACGGTAAAATCTGGAATAAAAAAACCATAATTCCGCTTTAAAGCGGATGAAAATCAGGTCTGAGGTCTACAAATCTACAACATCATGAGATGCCTGATAAATAGTTTTCAACATTGACAGTATGAACATGACTCCAAATAGATTTATGTTTACCTCCATTAATTCTCTCATCTGTGGGTTACTTGTTATCATTTGTCTCATCACATCAGGGTTAGACATCAGTGACTGTACCATGGGATTATCCATCATCTGTCTTAACATTTCAGGGTTACTCATCATCTGTAAAATAAGTATACATGTATTGTTAAGATAAATGATTTATATAGTTGATCATGGCTACCTACATGTTATTTATATCTAATCTATTTCTCTCATCCATAGGAACAGAAATTACTTGATTTTTTTTCCAGACGACAGGTCTAGAAAAACTTCTAATTCTAGTACACTAGACACTGAATGCCAATATTAACAACAAATAACAAAATTGTAAACGCTGGTAAGTTAATGTTCACAAATGAACACATCGCTTTCATTTGAATAAACATAAGTATAGAATTTATAATAGACAAATAAAATGGCATAAACAATGTCTTATCATATCAGAGCTCCAGATAATTTTCAAGTCCAAAGGGTAATTACCCCCTACTTTTGAAAATGATGGGTATTTGCATATTTCCTTTGCTTTGTTGTACTCTCTACTTCAGAAAAGATTGCTTACATGTACACTTTTGTTTGACACAAGTGTTATTCAATAAACGCAGGATGCAGTATATCTCTGTTTAATTTGACACGATTGTGTCATGTTTATTAATAAAATGTTGTAAATATTTTGTTTTTTGCTCGTCGACTTCGGCAGTTTTCACAGTCGTTTTGATAATGTCATCAATGATTCCTTTTAACTATACTGTCACTAGACACAGATGAAACCGTCAGGAACTTAAGTATATAATTTTCCGGAGCGCTCTTGCGCTTAGTAGTACGCTAAATTCATGTTCTTGCTCATTTTCAAGAACAACGTGTTCCCAAATTTACTTTCGTTTTAGTTCTTACTTATTACGTAAACCACTCCTTATAAGGAGCACCGCATTTATTTGTAATATTGACCGCAATTGGATGATTTATCGCAAACATCCAATCAGATCTCTTTTGACATCGATGCTTAGAAAGGCAAACATTCGGTACCCCTCGGATGTATATGCTCTCTCCTTCGAAAAGTATAAAGGGAAATAATTACGAGGAATCTCTCAAAGACAAAAATGTATTGTTTATTATCGCTAAGCATACAAGTAAGCTCCGAATTTGGAAAGTTTGCTTACACAGCAATATGTATGCGTAATGTGCACACTCTGATCTGATAATACATGCATTTTTACTCCTTTTTATAGCGTAAAAAACGCAAATACACAGCTTATCTGGAGTTCTGCATATTATCAAAAAACTTCAATGGACATTCAATTTTTCTACCAGAATGTAAACTCAACAAAATTATTCTTTGTTCATGCCATTTTACTGTGATTAATAACAGTCAAATATTTAAATATTTAAACATTAGATTAATAAATTCCTAAGCTCAACATTTCTTACCTCTCTTTGCATTCTTTGTTGCATTTCCATAAAGTTAGCAGATCCCATTCCCATGTTACCAAGTCCAGCTAAACCACCAAGTCCACCCAGACCAAATGGTGTTTGTCCTATATCTGGTTGTGGGGGCTGGGTCTAAAAAACAAACCAAGTTAAACAAGATGTTGCACGCTACGTCGTGCTAAGAATACCCCCACTCGTTCATTTGTAAGTCGCACGGTAAACAGGAAGTAGATGTGCGGTAAACCTGGAAAGGGGAGACACGGTACAAGTCACCATGCCAAAGCCATATATCAAAAATAAAATCATTTCTTCCAGTAAAAGCTGAGATAACTGTTACGAAAGTTTTCATTACAGCAAACATGAACAATTCTAAGTCGCACTGTAAACAGGAAGTAGATGTGCAGTAAACCTGGAAAGGGGAGATACGGTACAAGTCACCATGCCAAAGCCATATATCAAATATAAAATCATTTCTTCCAGTAGAAGCTGAGATATCTGTTACGAAAGTGTGAATGGACGGACGGACGGACAAGGTGATTGCAATATAGCCCCCTCTCTACGAGTGGGGGTATAATATAGAGACAAGTGTGGACACAGATACATGTCTTGCCTGCACCCTGCAAATTGTTTATGCAAATTATTTTTATTGGAAAATATATAAGTACATGTACCATGAAACTGAAATAAAGTTAGGGTGACATATGTAGAATGTGTGGTTAATGATAAACAGAACCATGGACAGTTGATCATTAAAATGAGACCATGGGTCTTTTGGCATGTGTTTCTGAAAATCTACATCAAGCTACTTGGTGAAACAACAGACCATGAGTAAGGCTGTCACGGTTATCCGTGTAACCGTCGGCAGTTAGATTTCAAATACTATCCGTTTAAAGAATTAGTAAACGGTTAACCGTAATGTTTATATGTGTATATGAGATCAAGCGTAAAATACGGTCAAGTAAAAGTACAGTAACATCGGTAAAACAAAAAATCAATAACAATCTGAATTGAGATTAAAGATCAATTACATTGTCAATAAATGTTAATTTTGTCATTGTTTGTAGCCGGTGACATAAGTGTCACAGAGTTGCTGTTTCAGGGTCTTTCAGTTGAAAGTTTCAAATGAATGATGGCAAGTTCAAAACGGTCGGATGTCTGGCAATACTTTGCTAAAGTCGATAATAAGCCTAAAGTTGTGTGTAATCTATGTTCAACTGAACTATCGTATACTGGTGGGAGTACTGGCAGCATGGGAAACCATCTAAAGCTCAAACATAAGTCACTGAAGACAGAATCTGGCGGGGTGTCGTCAACGGGGTAGCTAGCTGGTCAATGTCACCTGGGTTTTTTTTTTATGTTCATATTGTAAATGCTTCAGTTTTTTTTTGTGGTCTTATTCTCCTACACACGTAGAATTATTTTCTCTATGATATATTGCATACCAATCATTTTTTTGTCTACCTTTCTGTTGCCGATATTTGTCAAAACAACATTGAGACGGTCCCTTTTATTCATTACCCAATCAAATGTTTAATAAACATCAGGTCATCAGGTGAACAGTGTATCCCAATACACAACTTGGAAAATAAATATGTACGTTGGGCACTGACATTGGGTCGTTTAACACACTGTCGTTTTACTAGAAGAGCTCAGAGTTTGAGAGTACTTTTTATTTCATATTCCTGACAAACCCATCACTGTAACTCGTAGATCTTATCACGTTTTACATGTCAATGGAAGTTAATTCAATAATGTCGGAGTTTACATCGGACACAAAATACACATGTATAAAGACAAGCAAGCGTAGCATACCAAAATTGCTCTTGTCATTTCATGGGTGTGATTTTAAGTCTTAAAGTTTGAGATCTTCCACAAAAAAGCAAAAAACACAGACTTTTCAGTAAAACCGTTCTTTCAAAATCACAATAGCTGCATGCTTCACATGAGGCTTTTCAATTACTGTTTAAACGGGATCGGTTCAGTTAATGAAGGTCGGTTAAACGGATAGTGATTTTGCTAAACGTGACAGCCTTAACCATGAGTCAGGTGACACATGACTGGTGTACATGTACCCACCGTTATCAATGTGTGGAACAAATATGGTAAGTCAAGGTTGAAAGATTATAGAGACACTTATCACAAATAACTTGACATTGTTAATACCTTTGGGATTCCTGCTGATTTTGTAAGTATCATGATCTAAAGTTGTAAAATGAACACATGTAAGTGTTATAAAACTTACCCCTGTAGAAATTGGTGTGCTTCCTGCTGGACTTGGATTGCTGGAGGCTCTTTGGGCAGCTTGTTCTTGAGACTGCAAATAAAATAACTGATTGTAATAATATGAAACTTTTAGTTAGCTTTTATTACTGTGCAAAAAAATACTTTACATTTAAGTATTGAAACAAATCTGAATGTCTATTAATTTTGTGTATATTTAGTGTGACTATTCAAAATATGTTTCTTTCTCAAGGAAACACTACTCTAAAACTATTATTTTTCAGTGCCAATCTAAAACTCCACCATAGGACAGAGCTCACCAAACCAGGTGAAGTGGACGACTTCTTCATCTTGGTTTCAATGAAATCGCCCAATTTCTGTCAAAAAGCGAAGTTTTAGTCGCCCTTGTCAGTCTTTCTAAGTCCATATTTTTTTCACCAATAATCATACTTTTTCTTCAATATTCACATAAAAGGAGCTCCCATATTCCTGAAATTTGACCCATACAGGGTTTGATGTTCAATATCTTATTCCAAACTTGTTATTGTTGATTCAGGCTAAGTTGGCCGGGCATGGCTATCAGTCGTAGTTCAATTGGAACCTTCATTTTTAATTTAGGGTGGACAGGTAAAATAGTTTACATCTGAATTCACTGATCCATTTAATTAGAGTCAATTGACAATTATTATACCTTTTAAGTTTTATATTCTATACTATGCAAACAACAATACTATGAATAGCCGATTGTTGTTATTTGTACAAGAACCTGGTGTTACATATAAATACAATGTAGTAAATTCGTCCACGGTCATAGTTTGAAGTTCAAACAGGCTGGCCAGGTTACTTTGCAACATCAATAATTGCATCCTTGTTAAGATAATTGTGCAGCACGTTCGTTTTGTGAAAGGTAGGCTAAGGGGAACATGAGGTAGTGGGGAAAGAAACATTAAAATTTGGATCGATTTTCGGAAGTCTCCCAGATTTTCCTTCACTTCACCCTTAAGTCAAGAGAGAGAGAAGTCAAGTCGCCCTGTTTTTATTATGTAGGGTGAACCCTGTAGGACCATCATTTTTACCTACAAAGTACAATATAAAAATTGTTCTCTACTGAATATGCTTAAGTAATGTTTATTTGACGTTAAACAAGTCAATCAATCAATCTTGCTTTTCAAACTGATAAAAAGCAAAAACACAAACTTTGTAAAAGACCATTCATGTAACAATGTAATATACCTGCCAAGTTTGCTTACAGCTGGTTTCTGAAACTAACTAAGTGAAAAGTTATATGGTCAATGGATGTAAAGTTATGACAATCGCTCATGAGCTAAAAACTACATTCATGTAGAGCCCTGTGATCATAATTATATTTATTACTGACATAAACAAAATTCAATATGTCTTTCATTTGCAAAAATTACCTGCAATTTTATTTTGTCTATTTGACAATTTACATAAACTTCATGTATCATAAAATATATATAAAGACTCACTCTATTTGTTGACTTGATCACTAAATGAACTGTCAAACCATCTTTTATCCCATGTTGTTCCAAAGAATCTTCATCTTTCAAAATTTTCCCAGCAAATATCAAACATAGTTGTTCCACAGGAGCATTAAATTTCTGGGATACCATTTCTCTTAACTGTACAAAAAAAAAAAACAAGCATGAAATAATAACTGTTTAACTGACAACCTGTCTTATGTGACCCTATTTCAATGTTCCCTTGGAAGGTCACATAAGACAGGTTTGACTGTAGTTATTACTTTGACCTCATTATGGCTTGAACTTATGATACTCCACGCTATTTACAAGCATGAAAACCATGAATACACCACCAAGATGGTTGACAAGTGTTGAGACAAGAAATAAATTCTTGCTGTTAATAAGCTATTTGTGTGCAGTCATGTCAGTACACACTACTCTTACTTGGAACACCTAAAACATCAACTAATCAGTCCAAAGACGACCTCTCATCTAATTAGTCTTTTGGTTGATTCCGATTCAGTGTTAAAAAAATACAGATTACATTATTCCTTATTTTTTTTCCCATTCTGACTCGTTATCATGCCATGTTATTCCAAACATTCCTTTCAATATGACACCAGTTGAGTTCACAATAAGTACAGTTCAGTTCAGGAATACTACTCTACTAACTTAAGGAAAATGAAATGGACATACCATTTTTACTAGGGAAGCTAATCAGTCTAGACAGGATGGGGGAAGCCTTAATGAGAAAATGCAAAACATAGACCTACCAAGCAAGAATGGAATGTAACCATTAATTTCTCACTCAAATGGAAAATAGAGACCAGGAAACCAATATCAAAACTAAAAAGATAATGAACGATACCGGCAACCAAACATGAAAAACAAATATTGTTTTTACACAACTGGAAAAAGGAACACTGAAGTGAAAGGACCTGTCAGCGGCATACCTGCCAAGTAACCTGTTTTAGTCGGGTCACACCCGGAAATTGAGCTTGTCACCCTCATTTCCCTGAACACCCGTTGGGACACGGATTTCGCTACGATGACCTGGAATCACCCAGAATTGGTCCAGATATTAGAAATATTTATTTATTCGGAAAATACCGGGATTTTACCTATCGAAAGGACAATAATCCGAATGGTCAACTACAATCAACAACAATATACCTTCGAGGTAAGTAATTAGCGATGATTGGGTCTTTTACAATAAAATTTTAATCCCCTTGTGGAAAGTTTGAGTTTTTTTTACAATAAAAAAGTTAAATCATTTCTGCAAAATGCAGTGTGTGAAACTAAATTTTGTGGTACCATAGACCAATGTCTATTTTATATAGACCTCACTGTAAATTATATACAAAATTTTGAATTTTTAACATAGACCAGCTTGATTTTACATAGACATTGTCTATAGGCCTACCGCTAATTTCGCACACTGAAAATGTCTACTGGAAGGAAGAGGTCCTTATCAGGGCCTGCTTATTCTTCACCCGCTAAACGAAAGAAATATTTGTGCAAATATCAAAAAGATTGGGAAGCAGAATTTAGTTGGCTCAGTCCCAGTGATTGTAGTGTAAATGATGCATATTGCATTCTTTGTAAATCACATTTATCTATTGGATCCGGTGCAAAGAATGACCTGACAAGGCATGCAAAGTCACAAAACCATATGCAGCTGGAGATGGTTCAAAGGAAATCAAAATCAATGTCTTTGTTTATTTGTACATACATATGATCATTAATAATACATTTTAAACTAGATATGATATCGTACAATTTACAATAATTATGGCCGAAAATGTCGTTACGTGTTATGACCATCATTTTCATTTAGGAATGAGGGTCATGACCCTGATTTGGTGTTTCAGAGGTTGGCAGGTATGGTCAGCGGAGAGAGAACAGGATAAGCCAGACAAACTTGTGTTATTTTGACCTGGATGGCCCGGCTCTAATGGGATTATCCACTTAAACAATAGTCCATTCTAATTCTAGTTGTTATAAGTCATATCTGTCACTGTTGGTTAAATCATCATTGATCTTGAAAATTAGTGTGATTTGCTTCACTAGACGCAGTACATACACACATTCATTAGACGTCATGGTTATTCTGCATATTGGGAGTTATCTCCCCTTTAAACTTGTGAAATTTGAGCCTATAATTCACCTGGTTGTATATTCTGATCCGTTCAATGTATTGAACCATGTAAAGCACGAAAATTTAAGTTAGTTAAAGAAGATTTCACACTTAAAGAAAAGATCGTTCCACATTACATGTCATTTGACAAACGAACTTTCCAGAATATGTTAAAATACACATTTAACATCACTACCGTCATATGCTATTTTAGCTATGAATGTGCAAGTAGGACTTCTTCATGAATTGGCAATTACCTCTTTAACATGGGAATTTGTATCGATTTCAATATCTTGCTTTTCTTTTGGTGTTTTTACTGTTATTTTCATCATTTTGCATGTTTCTTCCTCCGCCATGATTTCTGTATTTTGACCTGTCAGTCTTCCGAGTCAGTAAAACGTTTGACGCGTTATTCCTATTGCGTTCGGAATCCTTTTTGAAATAGCTCGTATTTGTTTATGTGTTTGACTGTTGATGGAGTTGCTGCCTCGAGTTTGTACGACCCCCTTGAAAACCAAGAATGACTATATAGATTATGATTGTGGTTTAATTTTGACTATTAAGCTTTGTCTATTAAAGTCTGAATATTGATCCCTCCCCTTCCGCAAGACCTTTCTCAAAGATAATTTGTATTAATGACAGCAATCTAGCAACAAATACAACATGGTTATTGTTTATTACCTGTTTATTATTTACTTTTAATGTGTTGTGATGAATATGTCATTGTGTAGCTGTACTCTATATAATTATGATTCTTTCTTTGTATGTTTATACTTTTAATGCCCTTATGGGGCACATGATTTGGAAATAAAATAGTCTTGTATCTTGAATCTTGTCAAGAAGATGAATGCATACTCAATGGCTGGAACACACGTTTTCAATGACTGAGTACACCAGATCCTGGAATAGAAAACACAGAAGACACATCTGCCATGGAATGTACCCTCATAGAAGAAATATTGAAAGATCCAAAAAAGAGGAAAGAGATTCCAGATATTACAACTACAACAGCTGAGGAAGCAATTCAGAAGCTTGCAAACGGGAAAGCACTTGACCACATGGGCTTGACAGCAGAACACTTAAAAAAAGGAGGCCAGACAATTGCCAGTTACACTGCAGCTCTGTAAAATTAAAAAAAGAAAGAAAAAGACTACACTGTGACATTCCAGAAGACTGAAAACTGGTTTACTTACACCTGTCCTAAAGAAAGAAAAGGATCCCAAAGTTCTAGGGAACTATACAGGCATCGCAGTAACTCCAGTCCTAGGCAAATTATTAGAAAGTATACTTAAAGACCATACAGAACCAACCCTGACTAATGTACAGAACCCAATGCAACGAGGATTCACAGAGAAAACATCACCTATAAACGCTGCAGTTGTTACAACAGAGGGGATAAACGAAGCCAATGACAAAGGCAAGACGGTCTCCATAACCACCTTAGATGCAGAAAAGGCATTCGACAAGCTCGTCCATAAAATCTTGTTCAGGAAACTCTACCGCTACAATATAGATGATGATGCATGGATTGTAATAAGGATGGTACAAACTGAGGCAACGACAAAAGTCAAATGGAAAGGAAAGTTCAGCACTGGCTTCCTCACACAACAAGGTATGAGACAAGGGGCTAAGCCCTCTCCAACACTGTACAAGAGCTACAACAACCAACTCCTAGACATTCTTAGGGATAACAACATTGGAGCGAAAATTGGAACTACGTTCATCGGATGTCCTACAGTTGCAGACGATATAGCCCTGATTTCGTACCACCCAGAGGACCTACAACATGCATTACACATTGTACACAATGAGACCAGAAGGGACAAGGTTACCATTAACTCAACAAAAAGTGATGTTATCGTCAATCGAGGAAGAAATAGGCAAACACAGACATGAACACTAGGTAAACAGGAGATTGAAGAAATACAGTCAACCAAGCACATCGGACTAATAAAACGGGCTGACGGTGAAAACGACATATTAACTAGCAGAATCCAACGAGACAGAAGAACCCTATATATATCAGCCCTTCAATAAATTAGCAGCAAGTGAGTGAGTGAGTGAGAGATCGTACGCACGCACGCACGAACGAACGAACGAACAAATAAATAAATGCTTTTCCCAGAGATAAACATCTTAAAATTACATAGAGCAATAATGTGTCAGTTTATTACTCCCAGAAATTACCGAAAATGTCAGCCCTTCAATAAATTAGTAGGAAATTTTAATCACCTGTTTATGGGTTCTTCTTTACTTTCAGCACTCCATCGACATATTGATGATAACGTGCCGGGCACTGATGTCACTATGTCGTGCGTGCGTGGGGTCTAATTTATTTATATATAGTTATTATTTTATTTTTTTGCTTTTATATACAAGTGTTGGCTGAGGGCAAGTGTGGACACAGAAATGTGCTGTCCAAAAGGCAAGTGTGGGTGTCAATATTTCATATTATTTAACTTAAAAAAAAATTCATGGATTATTATTTTTGCTTAAAGTCCGGTCCTGTGTTTTTATTTCAAATTTTCATCATAGCCACCCCCCCCCCCCCCCCCCCAAGGGATATAAAATTGTATCATTAATAATAAATTAATAAATAATAACTTCAGATTTTCTATTCAAAATAAATCTCATTTACAAAACCATTGATAGTTGTTCAATTATTAACGATGATTTAAGCTCTAGTCGCAACATATTTTTATTTTTCTCTTTAAACTGTCGAAACATAACATTTATTTAACTGTAAAATTCACAAATAAAATTCCCCTCCCCCCTTTTTCCCTTTTTTCTTGTTTAAATCAATGATCAACAATATTCCAGATTCTATATTTATAAACTATTGACCTGAGTAACCTTGCTAAACCATGCGGAGTCAGTGTGTTTTAAATCGGTCATCCAATCAGGACGCTCATTATTGTCCAAGATAAAAATACATCGTTAAAATTACCTGTGGGTGTTTCTCCACATAGAAATGGGAGATATTTCGTCATAAAACTTCACACATGGTTTTGTCTATCATATTTCTTGAGGACAAACATAAAATGTTATTGCATTTGTCAATATTTTATGAGTATCGACAGTTTTTTCAACACCGTATCTGTTCACGTGACTACATATGCTACTCACAGTGACCCGTGACCCACATTAGCTGGTATCAGCAGTATTTTGTTAACATGGTATAAAACTATACATTTTAGGTTAAAACTATATGTACAAGTGTAGTGTTTAGATGTTGAATGTTGTTCGAGAACAGATATTCTTCTTCTTCTTCTTCTTCTTTAGGTTTACACCAACCTATCAGCACTTGATGATTAATTACGGTTGCATGCGTGGACAAGAGTAAATTTATAATACAATATTTACAGCCAAATAATTAGATTATTGTGATGATGAAAACGCTATTGGGATATGCTCTCAGAAACTGTCTAGTGTATCTGTCTTGTTTAAGACACAATTAAAAACTAATGACAATTGTGAATAGTAACAAAATATTTGGGTAAATTTTTATTAGCAATACTTTTTAATAAACAAGCAGACTTTGAAGCAAACGCGCCACCTTGTGCAGTACATTCGAACGCAATCATAATTAATTAAGCGTACAAGTGATCCCGATTTATTATTTTTTTTGCGGTAGACGAAAGTTATCCAAAGCAGAATGAACCCCTTACCATTTTCCCACGCATTATATAGGAAACATTAAAAGGTTCTGAAAGACTAATAAATAATTTGTAGTTGATTGTGACATCTCAAAACAAAAAAGATACGAAGAAGTAGTATTCAGGTGTTAAAATATGTAATTAGGGTTATCTCCCTTGTAATAGGTGTTCTCATATTTGCGTTATAACTTAGGCATGCCTATAACTTATGTATCTGGTCCATGGACTGTCTTGCACACAATTCAGAAGTCACAGACTTTCCATTTGTGGACACTGACAAATGAACTTAATAAGAGCATCTAATAAAAAATATGGAGCTCAGTAATTAACTTTGAATTGGTCTTCCCAATGGAGTTTACTTAGCTCCCTTTAGTAAAAGGATCATGTAAGATATTGCCATCATTTGGCATCCCCAATGTGTTGTCAATAATCCATCCATACACATTCATAAATTTGACATCCCATCTAAAACCAATTGATCAACCTTGGCCAAAGGATTGTTGGTTTAGTTGTTGCCTACCTTCAAATATGGCAACCTTTACTAATAATAGAAAAAATGTACTTTTGACATCTCCTCTTAAACCACTTGACTAGTTTTATCAATCTTGAATAGAAGAGGACTTGGGTGGTTTCTTTCAGAACTGTGTCCTACAGTCCTGCCTTCTATTAGATATAGCACCATTATTTTTAGTAATGATTACTAAAAATGGAAATTTTCTTAAGATCTATAGCTACATGTATGACTTCTACATTTTTTATTGAAAGGAACTAAAATTTAGATAGCGTTTGTTTTTTTTTTTTAGAAATGTTTTTTTTTTTATTACTAATCAAAGTGCCCACAATCAATGGGGCAGCATAATTATACAATAAATCCGATACAAAACAAAACAGACATTCACTTTATACAATAATTGCAATTGATTGAGTGTAATTCTAAATTGATTACATATAGTTACATGTATACATGTACAAAGAAAAAATACATGAACAGAAGTATTTTGTTATTCTACAAGCTATCCACCAGGAACACCAAAAGAATATATATATTTTTTTAGTCTAGGGGAGACAATCCCATAATAAATTGGTATATAATTATTTACTTTAATTTCTATTTAAAAGTTTTAATCTTTCTTCAAATAAACATGATATTAATTTCAAAACAACATTAATAACTGCTTTATCTTCTGAACACATGAATTTGTGTTCTTCTGACAAGGCTACAAAGTTTTTATATTTATTAATTAACATATTAATATATAGTTTTCTGTGTGTTTCAAGATGAGTACATTTAATTAAAAAATGTATTTTATCTTCTACACTCTCTTTATATAATTCACAAACTCGATCTTTTACTTTACTCCAATATATCTTCCCTTTTCTATATTAAGATTATGAGAATTTACTCTACATTTTGTCAGTAATCTTCTCTCTTTTTCGTTCCCATATTTTAAATATGGTTCACACTGGAAAATAGTTTTAAACATACGATATGTTCTTAGCTTGTTACCAGCCTCAGGATCTTTATGGACATCATTATTCAATTCATTAAACCACAATGTTTCAAACTTTATTAATAAAGATTATGATAATGATTTGCTTAACTTATATTTTGGGTTCTTCGGTAATATTTGTTATTTCAGCGATATACAAATTAAGCCTAATTTGATCGGAATTCATTTGAAAATTTTCTTCTCTGAAATCATTATACCAAATTTACCAAATAAAATAAACTTCGATAGAATGATGCTTTTCTAAGCTTTGTCCAACAGTCATTTTTTTCATTAAAGATGACCACAATTCTAAAATTAGCCATTACTACTACATTTCTAATTTGAACAAGCCAAAAAAAAGTAGGTATTAAATGTAAATGAACATATATTCTGTGTTTTTTTTTGTAAAATTTGTAATTTTGCAGAATCACCCATTTGATGTGTATTTTTCTTTGAATTGATTTTGTAGAGAGTTTCCTGTGATATGTCAACAGATTTCCATAAATCTTTTACAATTTCCGAGATAAAGTCAACTGATAGGGGCCAAAAAGTGCGTCCACTTTCAATGTTGAACTTTATTATTTTTCTTCCAATTTTAATGCGATAGGTAATTACTTAATGAAATGTCATTCTCGATAAGAGAAACAAATTTCCCTTTTAAATATTTCACTGGTTTGGTTAAACAACAAAATATTAAAAGCAAAATAGACATTGTTTCCATTTACGATGGTTACAATTCTTAAAATTTGAATAAGTAGTGGTCAATGTGTAAGTAAACCCAGCCACTCTTTATTGAAGTGTCTGTACCAAGCCAGGAAAGTGAGCGGTCATGTATATGTGTGTTAGGGGTCAGAGGTCATGTATATGTGTGTTAGGGATCAGAGCTCATGTATATGTGTGTTAGATATATCTATTTTGTCTCTGTTTCTACAATTTTTTACGATTGGATTTTTGAAATCTTCCAACAATGTTGGTATTTTTTGTTTTTGTTTTTATTTTTATATTTAATTTTACATTTTGTTTTAGAATAGAAATATGAATCAAGTTACAAAGGCTACATGTAGATGTTTATATAAGCATTCCAATGGATATAAGACTTCATGGTGTCTTAGAAGATACATCCACAACAAGAAAAGATTTGATAATAACAGTGAACGACATTGTATGAAAATTAAGCAAAAAATGTGTTGTGTGAGATACATGCATGATAATGTGAAAGAGACGCGTGTTAACCCAATTAACATACAGATGTTGTCTGCAAACTTACATGAACAAATTTTTGGCAAAATTGAGGGTAAATTAGAAGATGACACTCTTGATTCAGAAATGTTAAAGAAAATCCAGTATCATCTAGAAAGTCATGGTCTGTGGGACAAAAAAACTCCACTTCTACCCGATGTTGATCTACAACTTCCTAAATTACTGGATGAGGGTATTGACAAACTTTTCCTAGAGTTGGGAAAAGAACAGATGGCTTCTTATATTAAAATGGCCGAGATGTTGATTCATAGTAAAATACCTAAATGTCCGAAGGAATGGAAAATGGCACCAGGATGGACTAAATATAACTCAGAGACAGGGGAGGCAACCATAGTAGACTTTCCAGAAGAAAATGTTTGTGTTTTTGATATAGAAACTTTAGTTCAGGAAGGACATTATCCTACCATGGCCACAGCAGTGTCAAACAGACATTGGTTAGTATATAGTTCATACTACATGTATTTACAAACTGCAGAACATTATAGAAAATTTATATTGCAACAAATGTCTTATTATTAATCATAATGTACGAAACAAGCGAGTTCTTAGTAGTTTATTAGGGATTTTATTGTCAATTGTCAAATAAAGGTGATTTCATGATTCCTTTTTCATAAAAATAAATTGATATGAAGTAGAAGAACATCTACATTGTGTATTATGGTTTAGATTTGTACCCTAGTTTAGATATTTAAGAGTTTCAGATGGATTTCCTCTATTTATTATTTTTACTTGTTAAATGGAGCTTTATAGATTATTTTTGATGTTTACACTTTTTTTAATTATAAAGGTACTCATGGTGTAGTGACAGAGTAATTAAGGATAAATGTACATTAGAAAAAAAGATTTTGCTAGAAGATTTGATACCTTTAGAATCCAGTACTGAACAACATGGACCAGATAAGAAACGATGGCAGGACAGACTTATTATTGGACATAATGTAGGATTTGACAGGTCTTTTGTGAAGGAACAGTATTACTTACAGGTTAGTGGAAAGTATTATACAATATTATCTAGAGATACAGTCAGTATTATATAGGCCTAGACAACTGAATCATTTTACAACTTCTGTATTCTATGGAAAATCACCACAATAAAAGAGAAAAAAAAATGTGTACTCACAAATTCATAAACAAAAATTGTGAGGTCCAGTCATCTATGTCTTGATTTCAATCAATTTTGAGATAGTTATTTTTTTGTTTTTCTAGATCTATGGCATAGAAACATAAAATTACCCATTATTCAATAGGTTCTATAATCCAAATTTGCATAGAATTAAAACATATTTATTTCATATCAGTTCTCAATTCGACTTTTTCATTGGAGTAGACATGGTCATGTGTCATGCGTTAATCTGCGTTAAAGAAATATACCAGTCATTAACATGATAATACCCGTGGGCATTATCATGTTAATGACCGCTCAACGTTTTAGAGTTGCGTCCCCCTCTTAAAACGCAACGGAGATCGTGCAGTTGTCAATATACTAAAATGAGCAAAATTATTTTGAAAGTCTAGATGCCTTCAATGAAATAAAAATAATAGTTACTTATGTATAGGGAATTATCACTATTTTGTTTATTTTCCCTTTGATGTTTAAAACCGATATATTTCATATCACGTAAGCGCATGAGATGATTCCAATTATCGCTAATCGCTAAGCGTAGTCAGTATCTCAACAAAAATTATTTAATTATGAATACAAAATAGCAATAAAATAATTAAAGATGTTTTTTAAAACTCAAGGACGTTTCTCAGTCATCTCTCATTTCAGGGCTTAGCCCTTCGATGAGAGATGACTGAGAAAAGTCCTCTCATTTTAAAAAACATCGTTAATCACTTATTATCGTGATTTATAGACTGCCCTTGGGACAGTAGTATTGACTTCAACACTGATAATGCCCTCGCATGCGGCTCAGGCATTATCAATGTTTCTGTCAATACTACTGTCCCTTGCCTGATTTTCTGACTTTGAAATAAAAATGTATAAATTCTTTAGTTCATAATATTGCTCAAAACTTGTTATTGCATTTTGTGTTTTTGTTTATTTAAAGAAATCCAAACTTCGTTTTCTGGACACCATGTCACTACACATAGCTGTTTGTGGTCAGACAAGTTTTCAAAGAGTATTATATCAGGCTTCTAAGAAAGGAACAAACAGAAAAGATGTTAGGGAATACCTAGAAGTTAGACAAGTCAGGAATCAACAGGTAAGATATCATGTTATCTTGTATGGAGTCTGTTGTGTAAGCTGTATCACCACGAGACACATAGTGTCGAGTACACAAATTTAAGGAAGATAATCGTAACTCCATAAATTATTTTTTGTATGACAATTGTAACTGGATTTTGGAGTTACGATTATCTTCCTTACATTTCCGACGGCTATTTTCTTGGTAATGAGACCATATATGGTATCAAGAACACACACATACAACAAAATCGTACAGATCAACTTTGCGGCTGAGTAATTCTTGACAACAACACGTTAGAGTGGAGAAATTAGCAGAAAACGATCTTGCCTATTTCTACCTCCGCCATGTTGTGATCGTCGTAACTGCAGTTACCACGATCAGTTTAGCGCCAGTGCTCTTTGTACTAGACCAACATGATTAGATTTAGCTCACTTAAACAAAGATCCACATGTAGACATATTGCTCCACTCTGACACATTATTCTGATTCTGAGCCAACCAGTCTCTGTTCTTACTTCTCAGTGCTGCATGCAATCGTCTGTGGGCAGACATGTTGCTCCACTCTGACACATTTTTCTGATTCTGAGCAAATCAGTCTTTGCTCTTCTCATTACTGCATGCATAGAGGAGAAGCACTAAATATCAATAATGTGTTTGATGTTTAAGAATAGACAATTTCCTGTCCTATGGAAAAGTAATGCCAGCATGAGTTATATAAGATTTCAATTTTACTTTCAGTCTGATGACACATGGAAAGAAGTGAGTACAATGAACAATCTAAATGATGTGTACCAACTACATTGTAACGGGGAACCTTTACAGAAAGAGACAAGGGATGTCTTTGTTAAAGGATCTATTCAAGATGTCAGAGAGAGATTTCAGGTAATTTATTACTGGTCTATATTAAGGGGAAATTCTAGCAGAAAGATCTCAGGATCACCCATGGGCTTTGGAAAAAAGCCTTAGAGCTTTAAAGAACTATCCTTTGCTGATATCAACCATAAATTGATGCTCATTTGTAAATGATGTTACAGAGACATTGAACAAATATTTTTATTGTATTGTGTAGCAGTAGGGGATAGCTATTGTCCCCTTCTGGGTGTGTAGTGGTAGTACTTCGCACCAGATTTGATCATGTGGGATACACTTGTTGTATTTTTCAATGGCTAAATCACAAAAAACATATACCAAATAACAAAATATTTATTAAACAAATTATCAAAATGTAAATTTATGTAATTTAGCAATTACAAAATAAATGACTAGACCTGTAAATGTTGTCAACAAAGCAGAAAAACATATGGACATACCTTGTGCAAAATAGTGTAGGTCTGGGACGTCTAGCTTGTGTGTGCCTGGTAGAAATAGTATAGTTTTGTAGGAGATGAGGGTGACCTGGCTACAGGTCGGCTCAAACTGCAACCGATTTGAAACCCAAAACTTGCTTTATTTATACTCTAAGAGACAATAGAAGCGATAACTGTGACAACTTTATCATATGAAAAACCAGCAAGACTCGAGTGTTACGAATGTAATTTTGAAACTGATACATGTATTGGTCCAAACTGACCACTGGCTGAAGGGCATATAAAATGGTTTGGACATGGCCACTTTCGGTTTACACGATCAATATGTGATGAAAAATAATGAGAAAATTCTCTTGAACCAAACTTGCAATACTAAAATATGTATGTGAAATGTATCTATAATATAATAAGAAAAATGAATATAAATTCCTGGCGGAAAACTTCTAAAATTAAATGAAGACAAAATCCAATCCTATAACAATTTTATATAAAATGTTGAGATTATCATAAATTAATTTGATCTTTTACCTTTTTATGTCAAGTGAACTGCTAAAGATAAGGATTTTCAACTTTGTGAAACAAGCGATCAATTATAGGGATATTAACACTAATTATGGCAATCTAATGAAAATTAGATGAGTTTTTTTTAAAACCTTCTAAAAAAAAATTTTGGCAATACATTAACATCTAGCAACATCCCATATGAGGTAATGTCAGGGTTCAAGTTTTCAACAGACCAATAGGCGATTAGTCTACTAAATTGTTTGGTGTCTAAAGCAAGTACACACCAAGAGCTGTTGTCCAATTGGTCAATATTGGTCAAATGTATTGCATATCATCCATATGATTGGACAGTCAAAGATGAATAAAAGGTTACATGACATGACCCCCAAACAGGATATTGTTAGATGTGCATGTATCCCAGAATAAAATAATTAAAACAAGATAGAAGACATCTAATGTGAATTAGATAGGAATTATGTTAAATGTATATTCTTGATGATTAATTAATGATCTATATCTTATTTACCAGGAACTGATGGTATATTGTTCCAATGATGTAATAGCTACGTGTAAAGTTTTTAAACAGATTTGGCCACAGTTTAGAGAAAGGTAACTTAGTAAATGAGTGAGTGAGTGATTGTTGTTTAATGCCAATTCAGCAATTTTTCAGCTATATCATGGCGAGAACAAGTTAATTTTCAATGTGATGATGATGAGGTAAGCTTTGTATTAGACCAAGACGCTGAGTTGGATTTTTATAGTGCTAGCTCACTGAAACAACAGTCAGCGGGTAGACATATCGCTCCAGTCTGACACTTTATCCTGATTCCGAGCCAACCAGTCTTTACTCTTTTTCGTAATGCTGCGTGCTTAGCGGAGAAGCAACAAATACCAATTTTATAGTCTTTGGTTTGACCTGACCGGGGCTCGAACCCATGATCTACCGCACTCAAGGCGAGCATGCTAACCATTACGCCACTGATGAGGTGAAACTTAGTAAATGATATTGGTACATACCGTCATGTGTGTGTAAATATGATATATTGCTAAAAAGAGTCATTTGTTAAGCACAGTACTTTTATTTTAGTCTTAAATCTGATTCTGTATGTAAGTGTAAAGACCTTAATTTGACCCCTTAGGGAACCTTTGTGTTTGAATATACAAATGTATATAGGACCTTGTTTCTGTGGTTTGAAGGATACAACTCCTTCCTCAGTGGTATAGGCAGGTTTTGTTGGATGTATCAAATATATACTACTTGTTCGAGACCCGGGTGGCTCAATGAGTTAGGTCGTTGGATCTAACAGCTCATACAAGCCTATCACCAATATGGCATGCGTTCGCGCCCGGCTTTGTAAATTACAAAAAAGGGTGCACTCGACTCACAACCGCAAGTGATAAAGTTTACCAGTTGCTTGCCCATAGTCGGTGGTTCTCTCCGGGTACTCCGGCTTCCTCCACCACTAAAACTGGTCGCCATGATATAGCTGAAATATTGCTGAAAGTGGCTTTAAAACACCAAAAATCAAAATCAAATCACTACTTGTTCTAAGGAAGGACATGAATTGTTGCCTCATGTTTATGCTATATAAATAATATACCACACTACTTTTAATGCAAAACAACACTTGTATCAACTCCAGGGCTTTTACAGTCATAAAGCTTTGGAACATGAGTTTGTACTCGTACTAAGAAAAATAACATCCATATAAAAACTTTGTTCTGATTGGACAATTTTAGAATCTGAGTACAAAAATTATACTCCAAAGTTCTATGATCAAAATCCCTGATGATGAAGAACACATTAAGGAGTTGTCATTGGTGATCTATTGTAATGAAAACTCCTCAGACTGACAATGAATGTATAATATAAACTTTCATTTAAAGGCTGAATTTAAAAATGTATTTTTGTTCATTGTACCACATCATGATAATTTATTTTGTAGATTCCCTCATCCTGTAACATTAGCAGGAATGATGGAGATGGGAACAGCATACCTGCCAATTAACCAGAACTGGAATAGATATATACAACTCTCTGATTCTGTGTATCAGGATTTACAGAAAGAAATGAAGGCAAATCTGATGAAGTTAGCTAATGAAGCATGTCAGAATATACATGGACACAGGTTTGTTGTAATTTTACCATCGATTCATTACATGTGTTAAAATTTGTCCTTGGACAATGTTTCATGTTCAAGTTCACCTTGAATGGTCATCTACAAAGTTTTTTGTATCAATCTGCAATCTAAGATAGGTGTCACAGTGGTACAAAGTTTATCAGAAAATCTCCTTCTCTGAAGCTACTCTACCATTTGAAAGGAAGCTTGACTGGATTGAAATGATGATTGCATTGCTGCCAATATATATATATATATATATAGTTTTTGCGTCGATTTGAAATTCAAAATGGCTGCAGCATAATAGGAGTGAATCACAATAACAATGCATCATGTCTTTGTTGCAGTCATAATTCATTAAAATTTATCCTTATTTATTTATTAAAATGTATACCCAAAAAAATAAGTTGGTTTGGTTTATGGTACTTAACACCACTTTCAACAATATTTCAGTTGTATCGTGACGGTCAGTTTTATTGGTGGAGAAAACCAGAGAAAACCAGTGACCTATTGCAAGTCACTGACAAACTTTATCACATCAGTTTGTATCACATACATCTCTCCTGAGTGGGATTGGAACTCACAACATGAGTGGTGATAGGCACTGATTACACAGGTAGTTGGAAATCAACCACAACTGCCCATAAAATAAGTTACTACAGTGGAACCTGTCTAATCCGACACACCAAGGGACCAGGGAAATGTGTTGGATTGTACAGGATGTCGGAATACTCAAGTTTTATTTATGTTAACGTAGCTACTTTGGGACCATAATGTCAGATGTCGGAAAACTCAGGTGTCAGATTGCACAGATTCCACTGTACAAATAATAAAGTAAAGTTTGAAAGGAAATTGAAGGACAAATTTGACTGTTTAAATTACACCTTAAGATTATTTGTATTTCAGATACAAGGATGATCCATGGTTATGGGATTTAGATTGGTCTCTTAAAAAAGTCAAGGTCAAAAAGGAACCAAAGACCAAAAAGAAGAAGGTAGATACAGATGTATATTACATGTGTTATAGGAGAGATCTATAATGTAGGGGCCGTCATGATTGTATGGTAGTTGGATTTACCACTACTAATGCAATCAGTACCTATCACCACTAACGTTGTGAGTTTGAATCCCACTCAGGCGATACAACATTATGTGATAAAGTTTGTCAGTGACTTACGACAGGTCTGTGGTTTTCTCCCGGTACTCTGGTTTCCTCCACCAATAAAACTTACCGCCACGATATAATTCTATTCTTACTAGAATTTATCAATAACTCGTAATCCGATTGGATATCATCACTTATTCTACGTCATTCAAAAGGAATTTATAAATCAATATTTCTGTATACCAGACTACTTTTTTCCCCGGTCATTCCACGCGTATAAATCTACGGGCAATGATACTAACAAGGATCTGCCATCTTGTAAATGTGAAATTCTACATGTCATATTTACAACAATACACAAAAATATTTAAAAAGCTTACCTTGAACACTTATTTTAGTTAAATTGTATCAAACTTGAAGCGTACACGAAGCCAAATAACATCTAATCTTTACGTTTCAAACTGGAAGTCTTCATATGACGCCAATGACGTCATGTTGGTTATGTTCCAAAGTCGTCAGTAACATTTCATGGATTTTTTTTCAGTTTACAATCATGTGTATTGTATGTCCATTGTTTGAGACTCTCCTTGGGTATTTCTTTAATAGTATTTAGCGTAGAAAAGAAACACGATGTCCAAGAATAAGAATTATAAGGATTAAACACTGTGTTTTTAGGAAATTATGTATGTATAAACTCCGGCAGCTCACTCACAAACTTTATATAAAGTCCTTCGGACTTTATTCAGTTTGTGAGTGAGTTGCCGGAGTTTATACATAGATAATTTCCTAAAAAACAGTGTTTAATCCTATAATAACTCAACTGAAATATTGTTGACAGTGGCTTTAGACACCATAAACCAACCATCTATGATGTAATTTGTTCTACATGTATTGATATTTTTTCTTTTCATTTATATAAAACATGTAGACCAAATTGAGATGGTCATCTTGGGTAGGAGGTACATTATAATCTTGGAATCTAGATTTCACTGAAACAATAATCAATTGTTGTGTAACAACTGCAAATGAAGAACAAAAAATACCACACGGTTAGAACAGTTCCAAAATCTACTTGTAAAATCATAGAAACAGACGCAAAATTGATACCCCTAACATACATATCCTCTCACTTTCCATGATATAGCTGAAATATTGTTGAAAGTGGCGTTAAAACACCAAAAATCAAAATCAAAAATCAACCAAAGTGATTTATTCCAATTGTATGGTTTATTTATTGGTTTAAAGTTTAAAATCTAATTGTTTAAATTCTTTATTCTCAATTAAATAAAGCTTTTAACAGTATAGTAAAAATGTCTCCTATGTTATACTGGATCATCTAGTGTTAATCTGACAACTCCTATGTTATACTGGATCATCTAGTGTTAATCTGACAACTCCTATGTTATACTGGATCATCTAGTGTTAATCTGACAACTCCTATGTTATACTGGATCATCTAGTGTTAATCTGACATCTCCTATGTTATACTGGATCATCTAGTGTTAATCTGACAACTCCTATGTTATACTGGATCATCTAGTGTTAATCTGACAACTCCTATGTTATACTGGATCATCTAGTGTTAATCTGACAACTCCTATGTTATACTGGATCATCTAGTGTTAATCTGACATCCAATATTTCCAGGGACCGTTGTGGTGGTGATCCTATGGTAGTTCGATTTATAACTACCTATGCAAACGTTGCGAGTTTGAATCCCGCTCAGGCGAGTTGTACTCGATACAGCTTTATGTGATAAAGTTTGTCAGTGGTTTTACTGATAAATCATCAATAAAACTGACCGCCACAATATATTAACTGAAATATTGTTGAAAATGCCGTTAATCACCATTACCATAACAAACCAATATTTCCACCACAGCTATAGCCTCTGATTCATAAATAAAAACACCAAATATTTCTATTCTATTTTATCCATAGTTTTGTTGCTCTTGTTGACTATTATAATGTACATACTTGTTTGACCATGAACAAATTGATTATAATGTACATACTTGTTTGACCATGAACAAATTGATTATAATGTACATACTTGTTTGACCATGAACAAATTTAAATGTCACATAATGGTAATTTTCAAAATGTCATTGCATTTGAACAAATTTAATCTGACAGTTCTATGCATGTCTTTAAGGGAATTCATTAAATTATTTCATTTCAGGTGGAAAAACAAGATGAAACAGCGGAAGATAGAATTAAATCCTACATGGCAGGATTTCCAAAGTAGGGAGGATATGTTACAAACTCTAAAACAAGAAACATACTTTAACAAGAAATGTTGAACATACTTTTAAGCATGGTTATCACTGAGAAAAAAATATGTTTTAAGATATTAGTATTGACGCAAGTATTTGTTAATCAGAAAACTAATAACATCTTCTGAAGATTCTGAGTAATAACAAAGTTTTAGTAGTTATTGAAGTGGATTACTTTGTAAACTGTTAAAAAACATAGATTTTTTCAAAATGATTATAATGCAGTAAAATCTGTCTTATGTGACTTTCCAAGGTAACATTGAAAAATGGTTACATAAGACAGGTGGTTGCTAAATACAGGTCTAATTAATATGAAATTCACTGTAAAGGGAAATTAGAAAAGGTCACAAAATACAAGTTATTGCATAATACAGGTGGTCACTAAAGCAGGTGTGGCTATAAATAATAATAATAATCTTTAATTTCCCCTCCTTCATCTAAGATGAACGATAGAGACACCAGGTGGTCACTAAAGCAGGTGTGACTATAAATAATAATAATAATCTTTAATTTCCCCTCCTTCATCTAAGATGAACGATAGAGACACCAGGTGGTCACTAAAGCAGGTGTGACTATAAATAATAATAATAATCTTTAATTTCCCCTCCTTCATCTAAGATGAACGATAGAGACATCAGGTGGTCACTAAAGCAGGTGTGACTATAAATAATAATAATAATCTTTAATTTCCCCTCCTTCATCTAAGATGAACAATAGAGACACCAGGTGGTCACTAAAGCAGGTGTGACTATAAATAATAATAATAATCTTTAATTTCCCCTCCTTCATCTAAGATGAACAATAGAGACTAATGTAAGTCTTTAGTTTTTCCTGTGTTAATAATTACAGTATTAACAATGTGAAGTTTCTGTTTTGAGTTTTGTACCTCTGAAACCAAGCTGTATTGTTAATCTTATTTAAATTAGGGCACATTTGATTCTTTTATTCTTCTATTTGTAGGTGGTATAGAAATTTGTGTCCAAAACCTGACAAAGAAGACTTGATCCCTGGACCTGTAATAAGTTTACAGATGAGGATAGCACCTAAGCTGATGAGGTTGCTTTGGGAGGGCTTTCCTGTCCATTATGATTCTAAATATGGTTGGGGATATATTGTTCCAGACCCTCAAAAGGCTGAAAATGATAGAGTATTTATTGAAGAACATAATGAAGAAGAAGATGGGCCAATGTATCCTGTAAGGTTGGTATTACCATGGTAACCAGTCTAACCCCACCACATTTTTGTGTCTGTCCCAAGCTAGGACCTTGATTTCATGGTCTCATTAGCTCACCTTGCCGAATGCAATGTGAGCTTTGCCATCCGTCATCCGTTAACTTTTCACATTTTAATCTTATCATCTGCAACCACTTAGCCAAATGAACCGAAACTTGGTAGGGACCATCTATGGAAGGTTCTCTATGAAGATTGCTCATTTCGTCCTGATTCATTAACAAACATGGCCACCATCGGCAATTCTTGTTTCTGATTGATTGATTTCTAAAAAAATGTTCTCTGAAACCGCTTGGCCATATAAATCGGAACTTGGTAGGAGGCATCTATAAAGAGTGTTAATTTCATCACGATCCGTTAACAACATGGCTGCCATAGACAATTCTTGTTTTTGGTTGGTCAATTTATAAAAAAAATCTTCTCCGACACCATTTAGCCTCTACAGAATTTCCATGGCCGACATAGGCAGTTCTTGTTTGTATTTGGAAAATTAAAAAAAGTCTTCTCTAAAACCATTTGGCCAAATTAATTGAAATTTGGTAGGAAGGTTCTATGTAAAGTTTTCTCAAAACAGGTGAATGACACATGCTCAGCCCACTGAACCTCTAGTTTGAAGATGAACCGATGTATCTTGTTGTGTCTGTATTACTATGGCAACTGTTAATAAGTCTTTATAGAGCAACACAATGAAGAAGAAGATGGACCAATGTATCCTGTAAAGTTTATATAGCCATGAATTGGTACCTGATTCTCTGACTGCTGTTTAGCAGCATCAATTTCAGTTTTATATTAAATATGATGGACTGCAGCAAAAAAATAAAACTTGTTTTACAACTATATACCTAGTAATAGAATAACCGTAACACCCGATATAAATAGATTGGGAGTGAGTGTGTGATTGTTGTTAATGTTTAGTGAGCAATTTTTCACCTCTATCATGGCGAGAACAAGTTACATTTGTACTAGATTATGATGATATATGTTTTGTACAAGACCAACAAACTGGGTTGATTTTATTTTAAAAAGTACTAACTCATTCAAACAGCAGTTCACTCTTACATATTTTCCTGACTTCACGCCAACCTGTCTATATTCTTACTCTTTAATGCTGCATACTTAACAGAGAATCAACAAATACCCATTTTACAGTTCTTGGTTTAACCCAATTTGGGATCAAAGCCATGATCTACTGCACTTGTGATGAACATGCTAACCATTACCACAGATGCTGTTGTTGGTTGGACCCAACCGGGGATCAAGTCAACTATCTACCACACTCAAGTCAAGAATGCTAACCATTTACACCACAGGGTGGTTATATAAATAGATCATAAATGTAGAACACCATGTATGAGGGTTTTTTGTTTTCACAGATCAGTATTCAAGCTTTGTGGATACGATTTCCCATTTGAATCATCTGAAGAATCGTCGTATGAACCTATAGATACAGATGTACCACAAGGTGTTCAGGCAAACCTAGATAACAAGAAAATTGCAGAGGCAATGAGTGGTGTAGATTCTAGTATGGAGTGGAAAGAGAAAAAGAAACATTTAGAAGCTGCAGGAATTACTCCAAGAAATATACCTCCTGTATGTATCTATGTCATTTTTTTTTCTTTGTACAAAAGTAATATTTATATAATAATGTGGTCTTGTCCAGGTAATATGCCAAAATATTACCCAGGTCTGAGAGACATATTACCCGACCCGAAGTGGAGGGTAATATGTCTCTCAGACCTGGGTAATATTTTGGCATATTACCTGGACAAGACCACATTAATATCATTATTATACTGAGTGTCTAATTGTCCAGGTAATATGCCAAAATATTACAGTACCAAATATCCATACAGAAACTTACACGAAGTATAATAATATATGATTTAATACCTGGTATTATAAAACTGATTTCCATTCAGCAATTCAAATGGCTACTTTTTTTGTTACTGATTAATGATATTATAAAGGTGAAGTTTGATTTTGACAATTTTACTTTTGTTATTTTTGTTCATATTTTACAGTTTTATATCATATATACAAAATGTATCGCTATTTTTGATCAAAGACTTTCAGTTGAAATTCATTTTTTATAAGTTACAAAATTACGGTCAATTAATCTAATTAGTATGATTTTCTTAGGTGTTGTGAATGAGCTATGATACTTTTTTATTTGACATAATTCACATGAGTTTGACCAGATTCAGCAAATAGAATTGGTTGAAAAGATGAAGTAATATTGTCAATAATCAAATGATTTATTATATTTGTAGAAGGAAGATAAATTAGATATTGGTATTCCAGGATGCTGGTTTTATAAGATTCCCCATAAGGTAACTAATGAATGTTAAATACATGTATTGTTGATATTCTATGCCTGGCACTTTCCTTGGTTTCTGTTAGTAAATGATTCTATAGATTTTTTTCCTGTGTGACTTAGCTTAGAAAAAAATAGCTTGCAATGCAGTCTTTTACATAGTGTTAATCTTATTTATATCAAATGAGGGGCCATTACGGTCATGATCGTATGGTAGTTGGGTTCACAACTACCTATGCAATCAGTGCCTATCAGCCATAATGTTGTGAGTTTGAATCCCGCTCAGACGAGGTGTACTCGATACAACATTATGTGATAAAAGTTTGTCAGTGACTTGTGGCAGGTCATTGGTTTTCTCCAGGAACTCTGGTTTCCTCCACCAATAAAACTGACTGCCACGATATAATTTATTGTTGAACGCGACATTAAACACCCCATAACCCTAACCCTTTTTATCAAATGAATTATGTTAACATATTTAGTGTCGTTGTCTTCATTCATTAGCTTTTAACATTTCAATCCATTTATCACAAAGCACTGGGTGGACCCAACTTGATAGAAATGTTACTTGAGTGACCTCAACATTTTATATGTATTTCTTTTCATTCTGGACATTGTGGGAATATTGATACGAAGCTTATTCTAAAAAAAACAACAAATTGCTTGAACCCAAATGATGCATGAATAACCAGGTAAGCAATATAGGATCAGGTTAACCCACAATGTCCAGAATAGAAAGAAATAGCTACAACATTAACACTTGAGGAGAGCTACTAGAAGCCTCTGGCTGTATGTAATCCTCATAAAATAAGTAAAGAATTGAATTAAACATTAACACTGGAATCAGAATATTTTTAGTGGAAATTTTAAATCTGACACAAAATATGTCATTAATATAGTAGAAAATAAAATTCCGAAACATTGCAAAAGCAACATATATTACTGAATATGCAAAATAACATTTATTAGATAAATATCTAGTGGCATTATGGGAATATTGATATGAAGCCACCAGTTTTTTTTCTAATAAATGTTATGTTGCATATTCAGTAATTATATGTTGCTTTTGCAATGTTTCGGAATTTTATTTTCTACTATATTAATTCTGTATTTATTTTATGAGGATTACATACATGCAGAGGCTACTAGTTAGCTCTCCTCAAGTGTAAATGTTGTAGCTACATATTAAACTTTTGAATTACTGCTGTAATGCTTAAGCTGTATAACACAGATGAAATAAAATTGACTGCTTTAAATCAGGTTAAATAACTTATATTTAGCCCTATAAAAGATGTATTAGATAAACCATACTAAAGTCCTTCATACACATCTATTATCCAGATAATTACTGACTTGTATGTTAGTTTTAGGGTACCCGTGTTTATTATAAGGAATGATTTTTGAAATAACATTGTAATAAAAATCATTTGTATTTAATTTAGGATGGGAAAGGAAAGAATGTTGGAAGTCCTCTTTCTAAGGACTATTTAACTAAAACAGAAGATGGGGTATTGCAAGCTTTGTCAGGAACTGATGCTACCAGAGCATTAAAGCTTAGCATAATGTGTTCATACTGGAAAAATGCTCAAAAAAGGATTGCGTAAGTATTGTATTCCTACTGGAGAAATACTCAGATAATGATAGGGTAAGTTTTGTTTTCATACTGGAGAAATGATCAGAAAATGATTGAGTAAGTATTGTGTTTATATTAGAGTACATCTCAAAAAGAAGTGAGTAAGTTATGTGTTCATACTAGAGAAATGCTCAGAAAATAATTGGTAAAAAATTGTTTTCATACAGGAGAAATGCTCGGATAATAATTGGTAAAAAATTGTTTTCATACAGGAGAAATGCTCGGATAATAATTGGTAAAAAATTGTTTTCATACAGGAGAAATGCTCATATAATAATTGGTAAAAAATTGTTTTCATTCTTGAGAATTCACAGAAAATAATTGAATATGTATTGTGTTTAAATGCTTGACGACAAAAAATGGCTTCTGTTATAGACATTACAGGAAGACGAAAAATTATAGGGTTCCTGGACAGTCTAATTAGTTGGAGTAAGTGTGCATCTGAAGTTATCTCATGTAACTCACATCCATAGTGCCACAAACTGCTAATAATAGAGATAAAAATGTTTTGTGTATAAGATGTTTCTGATGTTTAATTGCAGGGGACAGATGACTTTAGAATTAAAGAAAGAAGATCTCCCATCCAATGTTACAGAGTAAGATCAATATATGTTAACCTTTCCTTTGGTAAAATCAGATTGTATTGTGTAACTTTCTATGAATCCCTCCCAAATATTGGTAACATTATAATTGTTGCATGTTTATCTCTGACTATTACTAAGGATACAATTTTATAAAGGTATTATTATCCATGTTCAAATTTCCTGCAAACTTATGGCATCCATGAATTATTTCTAAATTTATGCTATAAGATCATAAAAATGTCACACTAGTATCAAATTTGCAAGCTTTAGATAAAGGAAATGAATTGATGCACTATTTGTTCCATTTTTTTCAATGCTTTTCAAATTGTTTATATTTTCTTGAGGAAAGCAAGAAAGGAGAAAGTATTTTCAAATGCCTGATTGTACTTCTAAAAGAAAGCAGTATTTAATATCCTCCTAAATGTAAGCTCAAGAATTTCACAGTTAGCAACAAACAAGGGAGGCAACTCTGTCCCTTATTTTATAAAAGAAATATGCTTAGGCCAAATAAAAAAATATGTGTGGTTCTGGGGTCTAGGACAAAAGCCCCCCGGACATAAACCCCCAGACAAAAGCCCCCCAATAATGAATTGTACAAGTTATTTATATATTGGTATCTGTGAGCCCATTTTAGACTTATTGTACTGCTATTTATGGGTTAACATTATTTTTTAATACCATTTTTCACAATAAGTTATTATTGGAACTTGAAGATATCATAAACAATAAAAATATTTGTTTAAGAATTATAATAACCCTCATCAAAGAAAGTAAAAATAAAATAATAAAATTGTTTTATCTTAAATATATCAAACAGGATGAGAAAGTAACTCACTCATTACTTTTAATAACTTCAAATGTTATAAATGTAAAAACAATTGTTTATCAATAAAAACAATCCCTGATTAACTCCACCTGATTAATTCAATTTAAACAATTAAACAGAGTTATTTTTATTTACACTTTATAAATGACTATAACAATGAAAAATTATGTTTTTAATTAAGGATTGATCTCAATTTTTGTTAGGTTCATAAAGAAATAAACTCAAAAATGTGGTAGACACTGGGTAACCCGCAAAGCGGGTTACGCAAGGGTGTGTACCACATTTTTTAGTTTATTTCGAATGAACCGAACAAAAAATTGTGATCAATCCTTATAAAGTAATTCCTAATTAATTTTTAGCTCACCTGACCCGAAGGGTCATGTGAGCTATTGCCATCACTTGGCGTCCGTCGGCCATCCGTCCGTAAACATTTCAATCTTCTTCTAGAGAACCACTGAAGCAAATGGGACCAAACATGGCAGGAATGTTCATTTGCATGGTCTAACCGAGTGTTGTTACTTTCGTTACGATCGGTTATCCAACATGGCTGCCAGGGGCTATAAAAGCCTCTGATTGGCTGAAATTTTTAATGATCTTCTTCTCCGATACTACATGGAGGATGGAATTGAAAATTGTCAGGAATAATCATTGCAAGCTGTTAACCAAGTGTTGTTACTTTTTGGACCAATTGAAAATCCAAGATGGCCACCAGCGGGGGACATAATTTAACATAGCGACCCTATGGGAAATACAGTTGACTCTCGTTATCTCGAATTCGATGGGACCATGGAAAAAATTTGAGTCAACCGTAGTTCGACTCAAGAGGAGTTATGAAAACCGGAAGTGTAGTTTGTTTAATGACGAAAGGGAGACAACTCGAGCGAAATTTTGAAGAGCTAACACCAGCATCGCATGTCCCGATTCTCGGAACGATTTAAAACTTATTCGATGTTTTGTTGCTGTTTTTTTTCTCTGTTAAATTCGTTGAATCTTGTGGAACAACTTATAACTTCTAGATATCTTTTTTGTGTGTATGATTATGTTTTTCAGCTGATGCATTGTCATTAAACTTCACCCATCATGACATATTTTTCTTTGTGCAATATTTACAATAAATTGTGTGTTTTTATGATTCAATAAAATTTCCCCTTTTATTACAACTGTTAATTAAGAGTAACATTTTTTTTCAAATCTCTCAAAATTGAGAAATTATACATCTTCTTTAATCAAAATTAATTTCCGACAATAGATAAAACGCTTCCGTTGTGTACTTTTCATAATCATTGATGTATGCCGACCCAAGCGCACTTATAATGTTATGAATCGATAATTTTTGATTGTACACATCTAACTTGTGTCATAATACCAAGCCAATTCAAATATTACCACTAATTAATTTGACAGATTGTGAAATAAACATGTGAAATAGCCTAAGGTAAAAATGTCAAAGCCAATGACCGGATGTTTCACCTGTGATCCGATTTTAATCCCAAGGCAATTATACACATGTTTTGACAGGTAAATTCGACTTAACGAATGTAAATAATATGGCTTTCTACATCTCGGGACCAAAACTTTTATTCGAGACAACCGAAATTACGACTCATCCGAATTCGACTCAACAGGAGTCAAATTACATATATTTATACACAACGAAGTTCGGGACTTCGATAAAAATTCGACTCAACAGGAAATTCGAGTCAACTGAGTTCGAGACAATGAGAGTTGACTGTATGTAAAACAAACTTTTTCTCAAGAACCACTGGATGGATTGGAACCATACTTGGCAAAAAATGTTCCTGACAAGGTTCTGATCAATTGTTGTTACTTTTTGTTCCGATTGGTTATCCAATATGGCTGCCAGGGGCCATAATAGCCTCTGATTGGCTGAAATTTCAAAGATCTTCTTCTCCGATACTACATGGAGGATGGAATTGAAAATTGTCATGAATGATCATTGCAAGCTGCTAACCAAGTGTTGTTACTTTTTGGACCGATTGAAAATCCAAGATGGCCACCAGTGGGGCTGCTGTTACTAAAAATAGAAATTTCTTCAATTGTCCATTGCTGCTTTAGTATAAACCAAAATGAGCTCAAATTTTAACTGCAGCTACATGGCAAGGAGTAGTTTAACATATATTCCGGGTTTTTCTGTGAAATTTTTCTTTCAGCCGATTTATACCGATTATGCAAATTAGGCATATTTTGATAAAAGATCACATTTAAATCTTCTCCTTTGAAACTGCTGAACCAAATTAAAGCAAATTTGGCTGGGATGGTCCTTGGGTGATCCCCTTTCAATATGTATCCGACAGCCCCACCCTCCATTCAAAATGGCTGCTGTTACTAAAAATAGAAATTTCTTTAGTTGTCAATTTCTGCTTTATTACAAATCAAAATGAACTCAAATTTTAACTGCAGCTACATGGCAATGAGTAGTTTAACATATATTCTGGGTTTTTCTGTGAGATTTTTTTCAGCCAGTTTATTCTGTTTAGGAATATTATGAGATAAAAATCACAGCAAAATCTTTTGCTCAGAAATTTGAGTTGAAATGATCTTTGGATGACCCACTTTCAAAATTATGTGTAACACCCCCCATTTCTATCAACTTTAGATGTCAAATTGAAAACCAGGTGAGCGATTACAAGCTCCTGGGAACCTCTAGTTTTCTTGTCCTAAAAATATTTTGATGGATAATAATTGCTTAAAAAGAATTAAAATAAAAAAATTTCCCAATTGAGTCCCCAACATGTGACTTCCGCTTAAAAATTATGTTTATAGAAAATAACATCAATTTTTTATCCAATCAAAATCTCTTAAACACATCAAATTAATTCATAATATTTTAGTTTTTTGTATTAATTCCCCCACTCCTCCTTTTTTAATAGGAGTGAGTTTTGATCTTTAAGATATTTTAAATATCAACATCAATATAAAAAAATATAATAAGATTCTATGATTATTTCATTATGGGGGGCTTTTTGTCGGGGGGCTTTTGTCCTGTTCCTGTGGTTCTGGTTACCCTACCTACCCTAATTTTTAGCCCCTACCATAAAGATTTTTTTTGCATCTTGCAATAACCACTGTTAAAGTTACAATGTCTCTCCCATAGAATCAATGTAAAAAAAAATATATAAAATAAAATAAAATCCCTACCTACCTACCCTGTTTTTTATTTTAATGTAACCAGAACCACACATATATTTTTATTTGGCCTTATACCAATCAAAATTCTGTGGTGTCTTGAAGTTTGTTACATTTTTACTCAGAAGATATTTTTTTGCTCTTCCAATTCTAATATTTTAACATTTGCAGATCAGAACAAATCATCATAGGTTTTGTAAATATTGTTTTCTATCCAAATAATACACACAAATTTCAAGTGATACAATCATTACATCAATATTAATTCTCTGTCAGAGTAAATACTATGAATTATCCATAGGTCGAGTACATATGAAGAGGATAACTATTATGGTGCTATAGTTCCCAGGATTGTTTCTGCAGGAACCATCACCAGACGTGCCGTAGAGGCAACTTGGCTCACAGCCAGCAATGCTTATGTAAGTGTTCTTTTCCTGTTGTTCATTTTATATATGTAAGATCACAGAATATACATTTATTTGAATTCTAATACAACATTTAGAACCATTCTAATTCCAGTATTAAATTACATGAAATATTCTCAAAGATTTTGTTTGACATTTCAACAAGTAATTTGTAATATAGGTGAAGCTGAAAAACTTTTCCACTGTATGATAAAAATTTGTCAATAACTTACGGCAGGTCGGTGGTTTTCTATGGGTACTCCAGTTTCCTGCACCAATAAAACTGATGATAGCCATGATATAAATGAAATATTGTTGAAAGTGGCGCTAAACACCATAACCCTAACCAATGAAAATCTTTTCACTTGATACTAAACAATTTTTAAATTTGATCTACCATATAGCAAGAAACAAATGAATCTGAATTAATCACAGACATAATAAACTACTGTCAACATGAACTCAATCACTGAAAACTTCTTTTTACAGGAATTTTGAAGGGAAAATATGTTTTGTTGTATTTTGAAAAGCATGATGTAGTTAATAATCCAATTATGACTATGTTTGTTTGATTTTCTATAATAAGTTGATTTCCCTTTCTATAATAAGTTGATTTTTTGTCCCCAGACGCTTCGTCGAAGGGGACTATAGAAATGGGTGTCGTCCGTCCGTCCGTGTGCTTTTTGGTTTCCAGATGATAACTTGTGAATGAAAAGTCAGATTGAAGCTAGGTTTGGTATGTAAGTGTATCTTATGAATATCTAGGTCAAGTTCGATAATGACAATTTT